>JACBYL010000443.1:0-74372 GCA_015266385.1 Trichoderma oligosporum | reverse complement strand
CATCGTGCTTTTGGGGAGGAAATAGAAAAGAAAAGAGAGGTTGCTGACGAAAAGGTTCTTTATTTTCTTATTTTTTTTTCGCATAGAGATCAAGCAGGAGCATGAGCATGAAACGACGAGCCTCGAGGGCCTCGACTTTAGCATCCTCGCCGAGCTCGCGTCGAAGCGCCCATTCGAAGATGTAGCCCAGGATAATCACAACGATAAACCTGCTGAACAAGAAGTCAAGAGACACAAGACAGAGAACCCACCTACAACAGAGGAGTCATCTCTTGAAGATGGACTGGCACTGCTCGTACAGAATGCGTTGTCTAATGTTGGCGACTTGGTTAGCAGGTTTAACGTTGAATCCGAAGAGGCACAGGGCAGCGATCCGATGGATGTGGATGACGCGCATGAGACGGATACACGGCCGGCGCCTGTATCGTTTTTATCTGAGCCGGAGAAGTATGTGCGCATTGCAAATACGCATGCGCTGGGGAACATTGTATGTCGATATGATGCATGCCTTTGCCGCCTGCTTGCCTGAAAGCTGTACGCTTTACGACGAGAGGATTAACCTTTGATGACAGGCGCTTTCAATACTACTCATATTATTACAGCAGCCGATCGATGACATGTCGAAGCTAGCTGGAGATGCAGACTCGGGCTATGGACGGTCATACGGCCGGTTAAAACGATCCTTCGATGTGACGTGGCAGCTCTTTTCGGACCACCAGGTGTTGTCTGCCGATGAGTTGGAGATACAAGAGGCTGAAGCTCGCACGCTATTGGAGTTGGCAAACATTGCCAAGTTTGGAACATGGCTAGTCGAGGGAGGGATAGACTCGTTTACTGCAGCTGACAATCATTTCGCGACTATATTTCAATGTCAGCCGCCGGATCTGTCGTCTTGGCTTTCCCAGTTATATCTTGGAGTCAAGACTCAAAGGACCATTGAATCGCTTCTTAGAGATCAAGGAGATAAATCGTTAATGGGAGAAGTAGTGCAATCCACCATGATGGAAGGTTTAGACGAACCAGCTGCTGAGAGCGCCGAGTCAAACTCGTCCGTTCAGCAAGAGCTTGTCGCCATGGTAAAATCCCGAAGAGATGTTATTACTGAGGAAGTGAAACACAAGGAACCAGGTTGGTACTACCCCTTCCTAGCTTCGTATTGTCGTATTGTTAGTCTGAAAGATGGCCTGACATGAGATATATAGCCACTCTTAGAGACAAGTTTCCCACTGCTGAGGTGTTAAGGAGCTTTTCGGCACATGTCAAGACTACGCTTGCGTCGATGACGGAGGTCGGGGAGAGGTTGGGTGTCTCAGCACTGCTGAGTGATGTTGCTAATCAAGAGTCAATACCTAGCGGTTCAGGTGAGGGTGATTTGGATTTGGATGACCTCTCATCGTTCTTTGAGAAGACAACCTCAGGCTTGGTGCAGAGTGCTTTAGCTGGCCTGACAGAAGAAAATCCAACCGAAGAGGCGCCCGTGGCCGAAACCACCGAGACGCCAGTGGAGACTGCCAATGGCGAGGAGAAGACGGCGGAAGCAACGACAGCCGCTCAAGTCAATGGTAAGATGGATCTCATCTCAGATTACAAGGAGCTGGAGGCGTTGGTTGCAGAGAGCACATCAAATTATGTAAAAACAACACTGAATGGCCTTTCTGCTGTCCCCTACCAGCCAACAGTACCTCAAAGCACAGGTAAGGGTTTATTTTTTTTATTTTTTATTTTTTATTTTTTATTTTTTTTTTGGGTTTCCCCAAGGTTTTTCTTCGACCAGTCTGTTGCGCCTCAAATACAGCGCTTACTTATAATGAATGCAAATAGCCGAGACCATGGCTGCACAGTCACCTTACCTGAGCCATCTTCACCAACATCAATCCCACCACCCCTATTACACCTCGTATGCGAACCAGTCAACTCCGGAACAACAACAACAGCAGCAGCAGCAGCAGCAACAGCAGCAGTCTACACAGCCAACCGGATCTGGCGACAACCTCCCACCAAATCAAACGTTCCCCAGTGCGATTCTTTACGACAAAGCTCGCCAGGCGGCACTCTCCAAGTCATCGGCGCATACACGGAGAGAAGGACTCCACTCAACTCGACGCCCCTGGACACAGGAAGAAGAGAAGGCACTCATGGCTGGCCTTGACATGGTTAAAGGCCCTCATTGGAGTCAGATCCTGACGCTGTTTGGGCAGAGTGGAACCATATCTGATATTTTGAAAGATCGGACGCAGGTGCAGCTTAAAGACAAGGCACGAAACTTGAAGCTGTTCTTCTTAAAGACAAACTCAGAAATGCCGTACTATCTGCAAGCAGTTACTGGTGAACTCAAGACGCGAGCCCCTACCCAAGCTGCCAGAAAGGAGGCTGAGGAGAGAGCACGACTGAACTCGGAGGAGGAACAGGCTAAGCTGCAAGGCATCATGGCGTTGGCTGGGGGGTTGCAGCATCCCCCTCACCAACAGCAACCGCAACAGCAGCAGCATCATCAGCAGCAGCATCATCAGCAGCAGCATCATCAGCAGCAGCGCCAGCCTCACCACCAAGCTAGACCACCGGTTACGGTAGCGGCAGCAGTAGGGCAGAGCGTGGTGACACCTGCTCAGGCGGCCAGTGCAGCACAATCCGCGTCGTCTTCTGCGCAGCATGCTTCTTCACATCTTCACCACGCGACGCCAACGCCAACGCCGACGCCGGCGCTGACACCGACACCGACGATGGCGACCACACCGCAGGCTCATGTAGCACCTATTTCACGTGGTGGGATGATAATGCCCAATACCTCACAAATAAAGCTTGAAGGACAGGCGACGGCGCAGCAGGCTTCACAATCGGCATCGCAAGCGCCTCAACGAACACAGAATCAGCTCCCTCCCCAGGTTCCCAGACCTCAGACCCAGCCTCAAGCTCAACAACACCAGCCGCAGATGCAGCAACAATCACCGCAGCAACAACCCACCCAGACGCAGAGCCAAGTCCAGACACATACTCAAACCCAGCCGCAGACACAGCCGCAGACACAAACGAATACGCATACGAATACGCATACACAAATTCAACCACATTCAAAACCACAGCCTCAACAAGCCCAGTCCTCGAAACAGCCTCAACAACAATATCATCAACAGCCGCAACCATCTCATCATACTCAGTCAACGACCTATTCACCAGCCCTCCCACAGCATCAGACGACACCAAGCCAGCCTGGCACACCCACTGTCACCACAGCGCTCCAAAACGGAACGAAGGCTCATCCTTCGCCTACGCCACCGGTCGCCTCCACACCAACACCATCTCATGTCGTCTCCCAACCCATTTCGACTCCACCTCAGACTTCGGTTGCTCCCATCCATTCTTCTCAGCCGCAACAGCCATCGCCATCCCTCCCTGCGCAACCGGAAGTACACAAGTTCGTTTCGGCTCCAGAAGCGACCATGTCTCACCCAGCAGTGCCGGATGATGAGGCAGCGGCAGAGGCAGCTTTATTAGAAGGCTTACAAGCCGCTGTTGCACAGGCGTTGGCTTCATAACACATTTCTCCTCATAGGAGGTGTGTGAACTCTTTCGAGTTAATATCGATTGATATTTGTCCGTGAAACTGGGGTCCCGACTCTTTCAATCACGATACTCTCAATGAGGATTTACAGGCGCAATTCAAAATAGCAGAGTCTTGTTTTATTTCTTTTCTTCATTTTTGATATATAGATTCATTGTTTTTTTTTTTTCCTTACGACGACGATTGTGAGAAAAAATGGGAGTGGGGGAATGACAGTTACACGAAACAAAAAGTTGGGTTGACCTATCGACTTTGGACCGGACTTTGGACCGGGTAAATAGTGTATGTATATACTTGAGTTGTATGAGTGAGAACAAGGAGAGCAACAACATATGAAATTTTCTTTTTCGAGGGAGAAGGGGGAGGAATTATGATACCACAGGAGGATTGCTAGGAAAGAATCGTGACTTTTTAGATGAAAGATGATGTTTGATTCGGAGGGAAAAGAAGAATAAGAAGAAGAAGAATAAAACAACCTATGAATTTTTTTTTTATATCTTTCATATTGATGAGCGGCATGATGAAGTGGAAATACAAAAATCGGGCAGCTGGACGTTTCTCGCCAAAGGAATGAATACGGGCTCTTTCCCATGAAGGACCTTGTCTATCTAATGTGCTGCGGCCAGAGGAGGAGATGTTATAGGTACAATTATTAACCCGCGATGAGAGGACTTCAATTTCAGTTTGCCATCGACAAATTGGGTTCTCTGAGGGATCGACTGGGATCACTACTATATCGTATGACCTGAATCAACAATGGACACGGTGTGATAATAAAAGCGCGTGCTGTCCCTTTCTTAGGAACTCCTATTGTGTGCTAAACACAACGTCCGAGATACTGTCCAAGTCCAGGAAGAAGGGTATGATATGTGTAGCCGTCAGTTGAATTAAGGAAAGGCACCAGATGCTAGTTATGTGGCACTACGCCATGTCCACTGGTGGATCATGGAGTTCTCGCTGTCCAAGGTAATACTGCAGAACATCTTTGCGCCACTTGTTTTGGTCGCCTCCATAGCTTGTTGCAGCTATTTGAGCCCTTGTATTAGGGTAATAAAGATTCCGGTATCCCTCTACTGAACCACCAGGCTGTATCAGCCGAACATCTTCGGGGTCGTCAATTTGGAGCTTCGACTTGAAATTTCGCCACAGGTCATCTCAGCGGATAGGTAGCGACTATTGAGGGCCTAGTAACGCTTTAGAACAACACCTACAACAACAATAACAATATCACTTGATATAATTCATTCTTCCTCTTTGTGGACAAGGCTCTTTTTGTAGAATCTCTTCTTTCATTCTTATCGCCAGCTATCTCCTAAGTGAAAGTTTCTCGTCATCTAGGCTGAGGAGCTTCTCAGTTGGTAATTTGTGGTGATGTTTTGTCCTTTACTTCTTTAATCTGGGCTGATAATGCATCATAGCGCTTTTCTTTTTCAACTGAGATGAAACTTCTCGAGCTTGCTTGACTCTCTCGGTTGCTTCTGTAGGAGACGAATTCCCGGAGGAGTGAAGGGTTGCGAGGGATCTAAGGCATTTTTAGAAGATGTTGGCGTTTCTTGAGAACTCATAGTGTATGTTAAATATTAGAGATCAATGACTCAAGAATATGGGAAACTTGAGAAGTGAAGAAGCGGGATTGTGGATGGAAGTATGAAGCTGCGTTTATTGAACTCTATGTCTTGGAAAGCTAAAAGCATTGAGATCAAATCCCCTACAATGGCATTTGCCATTGAGTTATCTTGGAACATAATTATATTCATACTTTTACTAGATTCGATATACCTTGGTTATACCCTGTTATATCCTGTTATATTCTATTATGTCCAGTGTAAATATGTATATACATGTTGTTACAGCTTCATTTTACCAAGTCTACAGTCTTGGCTATCGCCGTATCTGGGGTCCAAGTATGGCCCCAAATATTGTTTTTAGGTGATATCCAATGAAGGAAAAAACGATAAAACAGATACATATGCTACCATAGTCATACAATACTTACTCCTCCTACACTATGGGGCTCAAGTCCCTATGGACCAACGCACCTTAGCGAATCTTAGTTCACAAACAATAGGGCAATGAATTGCGAATGGCTACACAGTCCTAGACATTTTTACTGTATTCACGTGCTATGGGCAAGACACCGGCTCTCGGATCCCAAAATGACTGGATCCTTTAACCCAAGAGTCAAATACGAGCTGCCATAGAGGGATAAGAGTGAGTTGCAGGTAAGCGAGCCTCGGATGAATAGATAAATCCTGCCAGCCGAATTTTTGTTGTCGGGACCCAAGTTTTTATTGGATGGGGGTAAGTCTAGCAACAGCCCGTCGCATAGCAGCCCTCTGCATCCTCCTCCCTCCCCATGAGAAAGTAAATAGCACAGCCCCTGTCTGGTTTCCATGAAAGTAAAGCAATCAATAGTCTCAAGTCCTAGGCTTATCAGTTATCGTCGAAAGAGACAGAATAGAGAAGAAGATGGTGATGAATTAAAAATAAGGCTGTTAAATGTGGCACGTGCTGGTGGAAAAGGACGACCAAGTTCTATCCAAATCACAGTGTAGTACCCTCGGATACTAATTTCGGCCTTTACGGAGTACTTCTAATAGATGGCAAAGATGGTGTTGTCACAAATCCAGCTTGTCGGTAGACTCGCTCCTGCGCTGAAAGCGGCGACAATTAACCAATCGACATGGACTCGTTCATTGGATGCCTCGGAGCCTTGTGTTGTATATATTATGAAGCATAAAGTTGAAATGTGAGAATGTTGCCTAGAATCAGTGACAGGGCTGATTTCGGATAGTGCGCGAACAATGGGAGGGTCGCTAAAAGCATGGCAGCCTTGGATAAGAGTCATAGATTTTAGGATCATGGGATGGAGGTGGAGGTGGAGATGGAGGAGGAGATATGCGGGTGGCCTCCCAAGGTGTAACTAAGATGGCGTTTGCAAGGTGGCCGGCCATTTGGCTTCGAGTGAGGGCTAGGAGAAAGCGGTAACAGATATGATTCGGCTTCTCTTGTTTATTTCATTAATGATATTAGTTGCATTTGTGAGATGAGTTTTGCTTTGATTGAAACCATGCCGGACCTGAGTATGTATGTGTATACGGAGTATTAGAGGATATTCGTGTTAACACTACTCCTCCGTCAATAGTACAATAGTACGTATAGATAGCGCGGAGGGCGGGCGGGACAGGGCAAGGCGAGACCAGGGCTCCTCAAGTCTATCCGTATCTAGCTTATCCCCATGTACCAACACGATAAGATTCTGATGGCCTCAAAAAAAAGAGTCTGTCGGTTTCTGCTCCGAAGAACTGGTGAGCTCATCTTACCCGCTTGAGAGTAGAGAGGTAAAGTGGTTGCATGAGTATGGAGTAGCCTGTAGGTACATAACGGGATGGTGGGGCTTTGTGTGGCGCAGGCGGCTCCTCAGCACCGACAGTAACATCTACCTAGACAAGCCAGATTGACAGAATCCGAGGGGAAAAAAAAGAAATGCGGCTGAAAATGAAAATTGTTGAACAACGGCCTCCCAAGTCTGTCACACGCGGGATAGTCAGTCAGTCCACGGTCAGTCCAAACGCGCGTGTATGCAGGTCAGACTGCACACCATGAAGATGGCCAACTCTTGAAACACAGTGCGCCCGCCATGTGTTGGACCCTGGTAGCAGGGTGGCAATAGGCTGTTCTGTCCCTGTAGAAATCGCTGCTCTCCTGTGGGCCTCGCTAAAAGAGGGCATTCATACAGTGCTATTATTACTACTATGCACTGTAAATAAGTAAACCAAAAGCAGAGATCAACTGACTAATTACGGGCCGCGTCCGCCTGAGCCACATTTTTCCAATCAGCCTTTTCCAATCAGCCTTTCCCAATATCCTCCACACCATCTTTTTTTTTTTCCCTTTCTCCTCAGCTGGTTCCCTAACGCTTGCTAGGTGGGCATCACCAACCCGAGCCAGGAACATGCAGGGTGGCAGCCAATACTGAACCGTCAAATGTATCGATACTGCAATCGAGCTTCCGAAAGATGCAGATGCAGCGTCCCTGCAGCCGTCCCTCTCCGCTTCGGCCGCCACTGCACAACATGTCGCGCTTATTTACTACAACCACATTTTCGATGTTCTATCAAGGTACTAACAAGCAGATAGATGTCATGACGACGACAACAACCATTTTCCATAGTTTTTCCTCAGGTAGCGCGAACAGGTGAATTTGATTTGTATTTGACTTGAAGTGCCCTTTTACATGTGTTTTATTATTTCTTTACCTGTCTCTGTTAATAGCAACTGCTCGGCTTCTTCTCGATAATGGCCCCCCCCCCCCCCCCCTCCCCCCCCCCCCCCCGGGAGACCCGTCATGAGACTCCGCCTCGTGGACTTGTGTGCTCTCTCTTGAAAGCCCCCAACGACTTTGAGAACAAGTACAACTTGAAGCAAATGTGTCCGTCTCTGGTCTCGCTTTACCCTCATGAGACTAAATATTCTATTCCTAGTCATCGCTTCCTTCGCAAGCCACCTCACTAACACCAGCCACATCTCTGATGGTGGTCATCGTTATTTGTTGCGCAATACAATCAAAATTTCAACGTCAACAGTGTGTTTGTCACCTCGTGCCATGCCTTTTATGACTTGCCTTTCCATGTACTTCCAGAAAAAAAAAAGTCCTATTTCTGGGAGAGTGCTTATATATATCCACACTATAATCAGAGACATGGCGCTCCCTCTATTGCTTTTGTGGCTAAGCCCATTATCATTCATTATATCAATAATATATATAGAGCTCGTGGTGTCTGATTTGGTCACCTGGACTGACCGAGTGTCTGGTCTGGTTTCCAGCTTTGCTTTGTCCTATTTCAGAGACACTTTATATATATTCTTTCATGCCCCATACTCATATGACAGACTTTCTTTGAGAAGCATATTACTACTTTATCTATTTGGTCCCCCTGACTTTCAAGTTCAAATTTATATCAACTGATTATCGATTTTTACGGGCTATTCAAAGTTCCATCCATCTTTGCTACATCGTCTTTAAGAGAAACAGCTTTTATCTTATTCAACACACTACAGCTAGTATCATCAAGACGTTAAGATTAGCATCTCGAAACCGAAAGAGCAAAAAAGAAAATTATCAAAACAGCAGACATGGCTAAGCGGTGGTTTGTCGAGACCACGCCTGAAGGTCGACAACAGTTTGTGTCCATCAAGAGGTCTCGATCCTATGGCGGACATCATAACCGCGTTCGCGAAATCGATTACATCAAAGTTAGCCTTGAAGAATGGAACGCTCTTGTCGAAAAGGAGCGCAAGTTAGAAGAGATCAATAAGTCGGTGGTGGACGAGTGCAGCCGCCTTAAATCTACTGCTGCAATATCTCAGTCTGAGGCTAAGCGCCTAGCCGTGGTCACCATCCCCGGACTCGAGAAGCAGATCGGCGTGCTTACGGCTGATAACGAGGCACTTCGTCGTAGTGTCGACTATGTCGGCGACAGCTCTTCCAAGCACCACCGCGATGAAGAAAGGTTGCGACATAAGCTAGTCAAGATCGAAACCGACAATCTAGAACTCAGAGAGGACAACGCAGGTCTGCGCGAGAAGAACCGAAGCTTGTCTAGGCAAATCGACCAGAGCTTTAGCCGTCGCGTGTCGGAGCTTGTGGGTGATGTCGAGTTCTGGAAGCACCAATACCGTCACTGGAAGTCGAGATATGAAGAGCTATTGAAGCGTTACAATGATATTTATGACTTGCTTGAGACTCGGACAAGGAAGATGAAGGCATACGAAGACATCTTGCGGCGAAACGATATGATCTAAGTCCCTCTATGATTTGGATCTATGATGCCTTGCACACCTCCTGCTCGCCTTGACAGCTCTTTTTTTTTTTTTTTCTCCGGTGAGTTGCCTTGTAAGCTCTTTTTTTTTTTTTTTTAAATAGTTCTGGAAGATTTGATGTTGGCTGTGCAATCATCTTACTCGCAGAGTCAATCAGAGATATTGTTTTGCGAATGTATTATCCTATTTCTTTCTGGTACGTGGGGAAAGTTGGCTGGATAGAAAGGTTACACTTACACTGACTTTATATTATTACTTATAGACGGAGTAACGTTCCTCATTTCAACTTATTTTCTTTTGTGTATTTATGATTTACTGGGCACTATTAGTTATCATATTGGATGTATTTTTTTCGGGTATTGATGGAAATCTTTTTGGGATTTTTTTAATGACTGTTTTTTTATTTTATTTTACGCTCTCTCTTTCACATCTTTCCTTTCTCGTCACACTATCAGAAACATTCGAAACATTCGCTTTTTTTTTTTTATCTTCATCTAGGTACCTTAACATATATGAAACACAGTTGCCTTACTTGAACCACATATTGTGTATAGCATATGGAGTAGCAAGGCCATTAGTGAATTATTGTGAAATGAATTTTTGTCACAAATTAAATAAATAAATGATGCCAATAGGCGTCGCATGTCTTGTGATGCATCCAAGTGGTATAAAGTCTCAAAAGATGGCTTGTTCGGAAGCGTCATGTGAACACTTGGTTGTGAATGTTTCTATCATCTAAGATATAGCGTCAGCTACGTCATCACGCGAGTTAACAAGATTGTACTATAGAGCTTTAAAAGGTTTTTCTCTAAAGGATCTAGTCTCATAAGGAGAATAAATGGTTGCACAAGTAAAATGCGGAGTGAATTATGTCTTTAATCCGAAAGTGTCTGTAATACATACTAGGATTCCGTAACCAAGGAAGAAAAAAAAAAACGAGGCTGTTCATGTATTGGCTAGCACGCTCCGATCATTTATCAAAAATGCAACACGGATATCTGCATGATCTTTTTTAAATTCTAATTTTTTAATATTATTTTCTTTCAAAAATAGGACTTTTAGTTGACAGCTTCTCCTTCTGTTATTGGTCTATTTTTGTGGTCATGATATGGTGGTAGTTGTACTGAAAAGGCGGTAATGAAGGAAAAGAAAAAGGACAACGCAGAGGTTGAGGTTACCTTGAGGATTTTGATATGAGAAATGACGAAGAGGAACGGTGAAGAGTCTTTTTCTGAATAATGGATGATAGCAAGGATGTCTTCTCTTTCTAGATACTACAACCCCGTATTATTCTTAGCAAATACATACAGATTAGAAGTCAAACACTACCTAGAACTAAGGTACTCCATAAATGTATACGATGTGGTTCATTTAGGCGTCTCTCTACGAATAGATAGATAAGAAGCATCTTCTGAGCCACAATGACGACGTGGCTGGTGAAACAATTAATTGTTGGGCAAGTGCGCTTCTTCCTTCTTCTCTTTGGCAGCAGTTTCCTCCATTTCCCAAGGTACCTTAGGTAAGTCAAAATCAACAACCACCAATTTCTTTCTCTTCTTCTTTTTTTGCCACCGTTAGGCACGATCCATCCACCTTTTATCAATGCGCGACGCATCAGGACTAAGCCACGTTACAAAGTGCAGAAGCCAGACAAGGTCCATTTCCAATCAATTCATATCGAAGATGATGCCTAGTCTGATGGTGCTAAATCGTTAGCGGCAGCGGCAGCAGCAGCCCAGCGGCTCAGCTTGCATCCGCTGGAGCTGATTTGCTTGCCAGTATTCGTACTAGTAGCATCCCTTTTCCTAGCCGTGATGCAATGCAATGCGCGGGCAGAAACAGGAGGGACGCCTATTACTTTCGTTCTCCGTTGGAGAGAGAGATACGATGGTACAGTACGGAATGCTGCTTGATACCTTATCAAAATGTGCATTGTATGGATGATAATCGGGTTTCTGCGCGGCTGTCGGCCGCCAGCAGTCGGTTAGTAATTTCTACTAGCTCACACGCGACTCGACTCGGGCCGTTCCTCCTACGGAATAGTTGGTACTCATTGGTGATGGTGAGCAACGGCGCCGGATGCTAAAGCTGAGAGACTATTTGATAGTATTACCTAACCATGTTCTAATAAAAGGGCCTCAACGCTGCGTGAGAAGAGCAAGAGAAGTCAAGAGAAGAAGAAAAAGAGCTCCCATTCGTTGATTCATGCCCCTCGTGATTCCACAAACATCTTCACCCTCACTCATAAGGTATCACACGGCTTACCTCATTCTCAGGTTGTGACTCACCGATGAGATCGTCAACCTTCGATTCGTTTCTTTTCTGCCACGCACTGCACACCGCGGCAGGCTGCAGCACCGTCCCAAACTGGCCTCTGATGAAGCTTCCTTTGGTCTACAACCCTTGGGCAAACTGCATGGCGCACCAGATGGGGGCTGGAAATGAGGCAACCGCCGCTACGGCTTCGATGTCTTGATGAGCCCTGCTTATGCACAGCCACTACGTAGCCAATGGGAATCGCTGGGCAGCATGTACAATGCGCATTCACCCGAAACGATTTCGTTCGCTCTTTTTTTGTCTGTTGTCTAGTTTTTCTTTCTTTCTGTCACAGCTAGCAGGATGGGACCCCCCCCCTTGAAGAAAAAAAAAATTCTGGACTGGCGCCTGCGTTGCCCATCCTTGGCGTTGTCACAGATACATGGGCGAGCGGTGCAGACAGAACTGCATGAATGGTACCAGGCGACAGAAAAATGGCTTAGAAGGTCTTTCTGAGGACTCTTGATATACTGATTGCGCGTCTAGGACTTTGTCCTCGCTGCTCGTACTCAATACATATGTGTGCTTACTGACATGGCGCCACCCTCCTTTTTGACCACGAAAACTATTCTAGTGGCCATGGAGTGCTGTTTGGGCAAATTTGTTTCGCTGTCTTTTGTCAAGTCACCCTGGTCTCCAAAGCCCTCCTATGCGCACTCCGGGCGTTATGGCCTCGCCCATCCTCAAGGCAGGAATTGGTACCGTAACAACGACCTTTTGATTTCTATTTTATTACTGTTGCCCTCCCTTCCCCCCCTTTTCCCTCCATAATCGTACAAATACATCCTACGGGTGGGATTGCGTGCGTGCGTGCGTATGTGTGTGTGTGTGTGTGTGTGAACGGACCTTCTATCTTACAGACAAGAAAACCTAGGCTTGGAAATACCACATTATTCCGTATTCTGCCGGGGGCTGCAAAAAATTCTTTTGTCGCTCTATCTGATCTTCTTCCAATCTCTTCTCCCTTTTCTTTCCTTCTTCCTTCTCTTTCTCATTCACCGTCTTCTCAAATACCTCAAAGTGTCCTTGAGCGGCTGTCTTATACGGCAGTTTGTTCCTTACAGGCTCATTATACGACCTATCTAAAGTGTGCGGATCTCGCAGACGCACAATAACTTTGCGCACTTGGAGACCCCAATTTTTTTTTTTTTTTTAACTTCTGCGTCGCGCGCCTTCTACTGCATAATCCACAGCATCCGGTGCATAGCGCGCTTGGGTTGACGAATGAACATTGCGTGAAAGACCTTCATACTCCTCGGAAGCGGTCGCCTTGCTTTTGGCTCGCCCACATCGCTGCTTTTCACCCCTGCCGGTCATTGGGCAGCGTCGTATCTTACTTCGATTGGGTCGAAGGCGGTACCAGAGCCGAATCATTTTTTGTTCTCTAGCCAAAAAAAAAAAAGAAAAAAAAAGGCCATTCTGCGTGTATCGCATCAACAAGCCGCCATGTCTCTGCACCAGCGAGTATCCGCCAATACTGGGCGGAGGACCTCGATCTCGCATTCGGTGCCTTTCGGTTCGTCTGCCAATCAATTTTCTCCCAATGGCCATTATTACATATGGCCAGCTTTGATGACTGTAGCTCACTCGCATTCACAGTAACTTCCGATTACGAACAGCGCCTGCTCGATTCGCTCAACGTAGCTCATACGGAGCTGAACAAGACTAATTCAGAAAGGGATCGCTATCTCGGTTTACTAGAACAGGCCAATAAGAAGCTCGCTGAAGTTACAGCTGCCAATACCGACCTCAAATCCCAGAATCAAACTTTCAAAGAGAGTACTGCCTCTTACCAAGAGAAGCTCCAGCATATCAAAGAAGAAAACGACAGGCTCAACTATGAGAATGGCGCTTTGGCACGAGACTACGCAGAACTCAAGGCCAAGTACAGTAACCTTTCCCACCAGTACAATGTGCTGAGCAGTGCTCCCCCCCTTTTCCCCTCCAACGCCAATGGATCGCATGGATCGGTGCCAGAACGTCCAAAGCTCTCCCGGTCATCTAGTAAGAAGGAGCGCAAGGAAGACCGTGAGGAACGTAGCCGGGTCCGAGATAACAAGGAAAAGCCACGGGACCGCGATAATGAAGAGAAGCGTGAGAGAGAAAAGGACAAGAATAAGGACAAAGAAAAGGAAAAGGAAAAGAAGGAGCAAAAAGCCGAGAAAGAACGACTCTCTCGCCGCTTTGAAGAGAGACGGGGAGCCCCTCCCCCTCCACCCGTTGCAAACGCCCCACCCGTCGCAAACCGGCGGAATAGCTTCATTGAAGGCTGGGGTCCTGGCGGCCGATCATCGTCTGCCTCTGGATCATCTACTCGAAGTTACACCAATGGACCTAATGGACCCAATGGACCCAATGGATACGTGCAAGTGCCCGTTGTCGCATCTGCCAATAAAACAGTCTACACCAACGTTCCTCGAGCTGCAGCCAACTCGATGACTCCGATGACTCCTCGTACTTATAGCGTTGCTGGAAGCACAGCCGCCGTGTTCGACGACGACGGGAGCTACGAGGATGGCAACTATCATGCCTATCCTATCAGCCGATAGACACTTCTACTCCCCTGAAGAAAACAAAAAAAACTTGCCCTTCATAGAGCAGAATCTCATTCTCAGTATGGATTATGCAGACCATGACTCACTGTCGAAAAATTGGGCATCTTGGTGTCCGTTGTGGGGCTAGTTGCTCTTCGTTGAGTGGTTTGACTTGCTTTTAGTATTATGGATTCCCAAATGGTTCGTGACTTATTTCATTTATCTCCAGTGCAACAACTTGGAGACATTTCGCCGGTTCCGATACCACCTCCTCTCCCATATCTGGCTCTCTCGGCTCCCTCGATGGATCTGGACTAATGATTCTTCTCGATTTATCTTTTCACCCACCGGGTTATGCTCTGGAGACAGGATTTTGAATTTTGTTGATCGCAGTCTCTGGAATAACGCGGCCTTGAGATGCTGTCAATTAACGGTATGACATCAAGGCGTACAATATGTTCGTCGAGATCGGCCGCGCCTCCCTTTTTTTTTTTTTTTTTTTTTGCCTTTTTTTTTTTTTTTTTTTTTGGGCTCTTTTCGCTTTTGTCCCTTTGCACTTCAATTTTTACCGTTCAGCTCTATTCTCTGGCTGTCCGCCACCTTCCCCCTGCTGCTACCTTGTCTCGGACCGTTTATTATCTGTTATTGAGTTTGTTGTAAATTGCGGTATCACGTTTTGCACTAGCCTCCTATCGCTGTTCACAATTACGCCGTGGCTATTTGTCGACATGAAGCTGTTTCCTTCTCTTTCAGATGAAATTGTTGTTGGGCAGAGCTGTAGCCTGTCTTCTTGGGCTCACCAGCTACTCACGGCCGACATGTCAATGTGTCTCTCAAAGGATTAGATGTGTGCTTTGCCGTCCTTGGTCCCAACTAATGCGTCTATTGATCGCACTGGGTCTGGGTGTGAAACAGTATCTTATACTTATGAGTACGCCTGACTCTGTCTCTCGTTTATGAGTTTTGGCCCTACACCACTTATTTTACTACGAGGAGTCTTTGATGGTGCGCGAGTAGTCATTCTGCACGTTTGGTCAACCCAAACTAGTTGCGGCTTTGGCATCCCGTGCCTGAAAAGGGATCATACAAAAACTTGTTAGCAACCAAGATGAAACCAACGACGCTAGAGTATGCAGGTTTGATGAAGGCAGCCTCCGTACAGGGCTCCAGTACGACAAGAAGCTCACAGAGCTGTCCGTCTTTTGAACAACGTCCTACGCTAGATAGCTATTCTGCTTGGTCTCCCAGGCCTCGGACTGGCGCGGCGTGAGATTGGGCAGAAGCTCCGGGCTGGCGACTTGAAAGCTTAGAAAACGGAGCCATTGCGTTGGAGCGCGAAGCCGTTGTGGCGGGTCTTTCTTATTAGCGATAGTGTTTTTTTTCTTTGTTTGGATAGATGTTGTAACGTTATGTCCTGTAATGAGATAGATGGGATGAGGCCTGTTTGTATTTATTTTCTTCCCTGTTCCCCTTTTTTTCTTTGTCTCTTTTTTTTTTTCTTTTTGCTTTTTCCTTTTACCCTTTCCTTTTTCTTTCAATGATGATGGATTATACTTTGGAGATGATGTTATGCCACGATTGTTTTTTTTTCTTTCTCAAATTCTTCTTTTCCTAGCCTATAGATATGTGTGGGGATGATCGCTTGCGGGTGTCTTCGGTAGATAGTTATGTTATGAATTGTTGCATTTAAATATATATTATGATCCCCGTTTGCTTGCAAGTCAGTCAGATGCCTATAAGAATTTGTTTCGCTAGGACACTCTCTTTAATAGTGAACTGGTAGCCAAAGTACCAGTTATCATGACTCGAGGCTCAAATCGACTTATGCACACTGACATAGCTGTAGATACTAACTTCTCCGTGAGTGCGTTCACATTGGCAAAGGATACGCTTACATATTATAAAATAAATGAACGAGTGGCTGTGGACATTTAAGTCTAAACAAACATCCATCTCAGGGCCAATTGGACCCTCAAGATTTCAGTCATACGCGGGTACATACGTGTTCAACTAAAGGCAGAGCCTGATCAATCTTCTGTCTATCTCACCAACGGTCTCAAGAAATGCGAATCTCTCTCTATCTACCCCATGTGAACTTTCCTTTTCCTTGGTAACAGCGATATCGCTCGGATCGAGGTCGGTCACTCCAAGAGAAAAAAAATATCTGTGACGTCAAAGACCTGGCTATGTATAGCATGGCGGCTGTTTTGTGCCTTTCGGCTTTTTTTAATCCAACGTCATTAGCTTGATGGTTTTTGTGGCGTTACCCCTAGGTGATGGATGAACTGAGTCTTGACAGTATATATTTTGTGCTATGAGCAAGATTAGATGAATCGCTTTTTGGTTGTATTCACTTGAGCGCAGTTATTTTTCCTTTTGAAAAGAAGCAATCTAGCGGAGCCAGTATGAGATACCGCGGCTTGAGGACACCTGAACGAGCTGGCGGATCTTCAGTCTTTTAAATCGGAATGATAATGAAAGGCGTCGTAAGATTGACGATTTACAAATCGCGCTCAACCGCCTGTTGCAGCAATAGGAGTACCATTCGTAGCAGCAGGGGCATTGCCGTTTGTGGTAGCAGTTCCTTTGCTGCTGCTGCCGCCACCGCCGCCGCCACCCCTTCCACGTCTCCCACGGCCGGAGTTCGAATTCTTCTCCGGAGCGGCGTTATTAGTTACCGTGCTAGATGAGGCTGTGGCATTATTACCGCCAGAAGAAACGGGTGCAGGCTTCTTTTCTTTACGTTCCAAGATCTGAACAGTCCCCTGGGCGACAGAAATCGGACTGGCCGAAATAGCTTTAGCAAGGCCAGAGTGCTCTGCAAAATCCACATATGCGAAGCCTTTGCGTTTATCCACCTCGATGAACGTGATGGAGCCGAATACTTCGAGGGCTTGCTTCAACACGGGTTCCGTAATGCCTTGAGAAGAGTTGGCGTGCTTGACGAAACCGCGAGTGGCGTTGGATGATATTGCTGCAGACTTCTTTTGAGAAGCTGAAGATTTGTTTGAGCTGCCCTTTGAGTTGTTTGACGTAGCAGTAGCCGACTTGTTGTTCTGTTGAGAGCTGGGGGCGGCTTCTGCAATTGTTTTGGATGCTTCCGCGTCGCCACTGGCGCCACTCTTCTTCTTGAGGATTACAGGAGGATTGATGGTTGTATTTTGTCCTCCAGGCGTTTCGACAGACTTGGCCTTATCAGCACTTTTGCTACCGCGGGTCTTGCGTCCTGGGTGCTGGGTCTTGGATGAACTGGCTGTTGATGGCTGAGCTTTGGTAGGCGTCTGGGCACCAGCTGCCGATTCAACTGAAACTGGCGCTGAGGACTGGCTCTCGTTTGCTATGCTAGAAGACTCTTTATTGTCTTTTATCATGGTGACTTTAGAACCAGCTTCAGCCTTTGCAGCATCTTGTCGGGCTCGTCGATAGGCACTACCTGGACTAAGACCAAGATCTCGCTGCAACATACGGGCGGCGATCGAAACGCCAGCACGACGACTTTTAGGGGTCGCCGATTCCGTGGCATTTGTAGTATTGCTGCTCGCGTTGGTAGTGTTTGCTTGACCAGCGGCCGGCTTGGCCGGCTCCGCCGGTTGTTCGGTAGTAGCGGCCTTTTTGGTGAGAATTTTGACAGGCTCCTTGGTGGCAGATTTTTCAGATTTTGAGCTCTTGGACTCCTTGCCCTTCTTCTTAGATCCCTCTTCTTCCTTTGACGCAGCTTTTCCCTTGGTTGTCGTGGTCTCTTGTCGAGAGTGTTTGGAACCCTTAGCAGCGGCTGCTTCCTTGGCTTTATTTGCCCTCTTTTCTTTTAGATACTCAATCAAAGGCGTGGTGGTGACTTTATTTTCGGCTGTATCCTCGACCTCGTCATTCTCAATACTCTCCCTGAAGGGTGTTGGATTGGCGAGATCCTCGAGAAAGGCCATGAATTCCGGATCTTGATCAATAGTTCCTTGCCGAGTATCTACCCGTTTCTTAGACCCCGGAACTTTTTTATAGATAGAAAACTCAAGAGAAGGAGGCCCGATGAGAGAAGGGCTAGTGAAGGTGCACTTGGCGTCCTCCCATGTTGCGCTTCGTACGATATCGCTCAGCGGCATGATATAATCCTTCCGTAAAAGATGGATATACGCCCTAGCGGGTCGCGATGGCTTTGAAAGCCTTTGGTGAGGCCAATGTTAGTTGTGTCAAGGAGTAACAAGCAAAGCTTTGCATATCAACAATTTGAAGATGAAGACATACTCATTAGAAACCTTGCCGGGAGCATAGGAAAACCAGTCGACTTTTCCATTTCCCACTTCCCACTCAGAACCCAAGATGGAGACACATTCAGCCTGCGTCATTCCAGGAGGCAAGCGACGGATAATAACCTTTTCGCCCTCATGAGGGGTCTTAGTCTTGGTAGTCTTTGGTGTATCTGCATCATTGGTACTTCGAGCTTCACTGTGCCTTTCACCTGAGCCCTTGCCTTTGCCAGGACGAGACGCGCCCCTTTCGGTAGTGGCTTTGCTCTGCTGAGATGATACATCGATTAGCTTCCGCGAACAAGAGAGGCTTTAAACTCTCAGATGGCGAATTCGATCTCACCTTAGCAGAATCATGCGTCTGGCTGCTTGTAGCGGGAGTCGGCCCGTTCGTCCTGCGAGACAGGACCTGCGGTGCTTGAGTAGACATTGCGCATGTCGTAGAAATTTGGAGACGCAACGTAACGTCAGGGATTTGCAGAGGAATGTGCGTGCATGAGGTGTTTGGGCCAGCCAACTAGCCAGCAACTTTTGAAGTTTTTGAGATAAACAGGATAAACTCGAAATGAGTCGTAGCCTTCCGTCATATGAAGAAAGAGCGGGCCCAATCTGGAGTACTCCGTATAATAAAGGGCTTCTCGCATTAAACTCGGTACCTTACTTGTACTTGGAGCAAGTCGAACTAGTATTAAAAAGGCAGTACATTAGGTGAATAGATGGCTAAAGACTTGCCGTGGCGAACATGCAGTTTGTCCTATTTTAGGCGGTCACGTGATATCATATGCAGGGATGAAAAGAATACCAATTGCAAATTTAAGAAACGCTATGATTATATTTAGTATCTCAGTCTTGCGCTGCGGAATGCCTTCGTATATTTATGTATATATACATATATACATATATACATATATACATATACATACCA
Source organism: Trichoderma oligosporum (assembly GCA_015266385.1). NCBI lineage: Eukaryota > Fungi > Ascomycota > Sordariomycetes > Hypocreales > Hypocreaceae > Trichoderma > Trichoderma oligosporum. Next base: position 54,974 of record JACBYL010000443.1, on the reverse strand, counting down.
TCACTAGTATGTATATCCATGTGGCTTTCTATACTTGGTTTGAATATAAAGTATTTGTATAAATAAAACAATGGCGTCTGATATCAAACACTTATCAATTACTATAACATGCATGTCCTAAGCGCGCAACAGAACGCACAGGCACCTCCCGAAGAAGATCCGGCGCCTGGCTCCTACTGAAGCGCAGGCCCCCCTGGCGCCCCCCCAAAACCACATGGAAGAAGTCAAACCCCACCGAAAGCCGTCATCTTTGGCCGCTGATTAAAAAAGCCCATCCCTCCCATCGCTTGCCATCGCGTTGGGCTGATACAAATCCTCCCACAGCGCTGTTTGCCGTTGCAATATCCTGAACTCATAAGATGGCGGCAAACATACCTCGACCCGGACCCGCCAACCTTGGGCCCAATGCTGGAATAGACGAATGGCTAGAGGAGGCCAAGCAGTGCCACTATCTGCCCGAAAGAGCGATGAAGGAACTATGTGAAAAGGTCAAGGAAATCTTAATGGAGGGTACGGAGTCATATGTCCAACTTAGCTCTATGGAGCTTCATCATGCGTTGAGATGAAAGGAGAGGATCATGGGGGTTCGCTAATGTTACGAGTCCTCTAGAGTCCAACATCCAGCCCGTCTGTACGCCTGTTACTGTATGTGGTGATATCCACGGCCAGTTCTACGACTTGCTCGAGCTCTTCCGTGTCGCTGGCGGCATGCCGGGCGAGACAAATGTGCAGGCGCCAAAATCTGCAACCACAGTCATCACCTCGGAGGATATCGAACCCCCAACCGAGATCACAAACCCGAAGCTGAGGAGGAAGCTAAAGTCTCCGGGAGGCGGCGCCGGCTCTGGCGACATTGACGGAGACGAAGATGGAGATGAAGAGCAGCAGCAGCAGCAGCAGCAGCAACAGGGGGGTGAGGATGTACCCACAGTCGCCACGGTTACATCTTCACAGAGTGCCGATACTCGCTTTGTCTTTCTTGGAGATTACGTCGATAGAGGATACTTTAGCTTGGAGGCGTTTACATTGCTAATGTGCTTAAAGGCAAAGTAAGTGTCACCATCATACGAGAATGGATCTCTCTCTCTCTTTCTTCTTTTTTTTTGGCAAATTTTTTTTTGGATCCTTTTCTTTGCCACTTACAATACTTCCTATAAATGTGCAGATACCCAGATCGCATTGTTCTCGTCAGAGGTAACCACGAATCTCGTCAAATCACACAGGTCTATGGCTTCTACGAAGAATGCCAACAGAAATATGGTAACGCATCAGTATGGAAGGCGTGCTGCCACGTCTTTGATTTCCTCGTCCTCGCTGCCATCGTTGATGGAGAGCTTCTCTGTGTTCATGGCGGTTTAAGTCCCGAGATCCGTACTATTGATCAGATCCGAGTCGTTGCGCGTGCTCAGGAGATTCCTCATGAAGGAGCTTTTTGTGACCTTGTGTGGTCAGATCCCGATGATATAGATACATGGGCTGTTAGTCCGAGGGGAGCCGGATGGTTATTTGGAGATAAAGTGGCGACGGAGTTTAATCACGTCAACGGCCTGAAGTTAATTGCGAGAGCTCATCAGCTTGTAAATGAAGGATATAAGGTAAGATGCCCTCTCCCCTCTTTTTTTTTCTCTCTCTTTAAATTTTTTTGGTCTTCTATATCCAAAGAATGTGCTAATATCCCGGAAACTAGTATCATTTTGACGAAAATTCTGTTGTAACGGTCTGGTCAGCCCCCAACTACTGCTATCGATGCGGCAACGTCGCGTCCATAATGACAGTGGACAAAGACCTATCTCCCAAGTTTAGCATATTCTCCGCGGTCCCAGATGACATGAGACATGTGCCTGCAAGTAGAAGAACGCCGGGTGACTACTTCTTATGATTGAATTGAAGACAGTTACTCATAGTAGGTTGAGTCGGGTTGGGTTTTTGCATGTAAACTAGCATACAGGTTGAGATATCCATGACTTTGAAGAATCAACGACGCATTAGGATTATAGGTAGGCTGGGTGGGGATCTGGCTAGCGGACACGAACAGCGGTGATAATTTCATTAGAAGAAAATTTGATAAACGATGCTTTGCTTCCTTTATATAGTAACTCTTATGTTGGCAAAAATTGGTTGGATTTGCTGTTTGTTGAGTTGAGCCCGCCGCTGGCTAAATGCTCTGGTAGTTAGGACGACCTAAGAAAATGTATCTAAGCCTGGTGAAAATTCAATTTCGCCTTGAAATTTTATCTTCTGTCTGCAAGCACATTAAACTACCAAGCGTTGACCGGCAAATATTTTGATAGACAATTTTATTTCTTTCTTACATGTTGCAGAGTTAAGCAATATATTTAATACGAGAAAATCACATTGTCGCTTCAATGACGACTCAGCAATTGGACAAACGCTTACACAAAAACACAAAAAAGCCACGCTCCCGTCAGGTCAATCCCATCACGGCGGCAGTAACAAGTTGGATCACAACAGCATTAGCCCCAATAGAACCTGCAAGCCAAATTTCGCGGGATGAGGGTCTTGTTGGCTCCGCGCCGAAGCGCTTTATTATTTATGAGCCACTTGCCTTGCTACCCACAGGAAGCTTCACCAGCGAGACGTGGGTTTCTGTGCTGCAAAACTGTGACGACGAAACATGTGCTTCTTTGTGGAAGTCGATATTGAGGGAGATTTCAAAGACTGGTCAGGGGAATGTGACGCATTTGGCTGTCAATGAGGGCATACCGCTACACAAGGACGGGAGAGAAGACATTGAGAATGTACGAAGAAGTCCAAGTGGGCTAAGAATTCTCTTTGGAGATTTTGGACCTGCAGCTGATGTAGATGAGCAGCCTAGTCAGAGTGACTTTGAAAATGCCTTGTGGGTAGGGACCAAGCAGAACGGTATATTTCAAACATGGGCTCCGAGATGGACCATGTTTAGTCGTGGCAATGTGAAGGAGAAGGCAAGGGTGCTGGGATTCAAGTGCCCAAGTTTGGAGAAGAAGGGAGAAAGAGAAGAAGAAGAAAGGTGGGCGGTGGATTTGTATGCCGGGATCGGATACTTTGTGTTCTCGTACGCAGTGCTGGGTATGAGAGTTTTATGCTGGGAGATTAATCCCTGGAGTATTGAAGGCCTGAGACGAGGCGCCGAGGCGAACAAATGGAGCGTCAAGGTTATTCAAGGGGATGATCTAAAGTTGCCATTGAAGGGGTTGTTGTCTGAAGGAGAGAGGATCGTTGTCTTTATGGAAAGCAATGAGAGAGCGCTGAGACGGATCGAGGAGATGCAGGAGATGGGAGTAGCTAGACATGTCGAGCACGTCAACTGCGGCTTCTTACCCACGAGCGAAGCAGTGTGGGAGAGTGCTTGGGAGATGACACGTTTGGCTCCAGAGGCATGGCTGCATTTACACGAAAATGTTGGAGTTGAGGATATCGAGTCTCGGAAACAATCGGTTCAAAAGGCCTTTGAGACATGGGCTACCTCAGGAGAGGGTTTGAGGGTACCGAGAGTTGAGCACGTTGAGCGGGTCAAGACGTTTGCGCCAGATGTTTGGCATTGTGTCTTTGACGTTCATATTACGGGTAGTAGTACTAACGGATCTAATAATGGTACATGAACTTTATATGTTTACATGAAGCTTTATATCAAAGCATCAACCCTTCATTCAACCCCGATCCTTCAGTTCTCAGCTACTCCGCAAGAACTTCTTTGGGATGTTTTCCTCCACAATGGACATACTATCCAAATGTTCCAGCCTTTCCTCCTCATCCTCCATCTCTTCATGTTTCCGGAAATGCTCAATATCCTCCGGATGCGTCAAATCCTCCAATTTGGTGTTCTCATCATGATACTTCTCCCAGTGGTGAATGTCATACTCATACTCGTCGTCACCGTGATGGCCTGGTCCGGTGCCCATATCCGGAAGCGTCTTTCCTTGTGACGTGTAGTCGGCCCATTCGTCGCGGCTGACGGCGCCATCTCGGTTCGCGTCCAAGATGTCGAGCAGCTCCTTCAGGATTCCGTCGCGGCGCTCTAGGGATACGTCCTTGTTGGATTCATCCATGAGGCCGTACGTGCGAAGGAGTTCTTCGCCTTTCCAGAAGCCGTCGCTATCGTAATCGTGGAGCGTGAAGAAGGAGGCTTCGTCCCATCCGTCGACATGGTGTTCCTCTGCGTGTGTGTGTGTTGCTTGGTAAGCAGTGACTACGAGGTAAAAAGGAAAAAAGAAAAACAGAAAAAATGGTTGAATCAGTTGGTGATATGTATCCAAGACTTACCGGCCATGTGTCTTGTCATCCAGTTGGCGTTTGCATCGACAATTGGTTTTTGGGAATGGGAGCCATGGGCAATGGCTAAGCTCGCAAGAGCAGAGTAAACGAGAATTGCTTTCATTATGCGGCGCGTTGGGTAGAGAGAAACCAGTAATGGTTTGAGGTAGTGAAGAAGGATAATTATAGGAGAGGAGAGGATGCCGGCAGGACAGGCTTTTGCTATATGCTTGCTATGGCAATGGGAAGACGTTGGTATGAAGATGTGGACAATGGGGCGAGGGCTTATTACACATGTGAGAGTCGCGGCGATAGCGGCATTGCTACGAATGGAATCAGGTAGGGGCCTGGCGGCGCAATTCCTTGTAAATCAATCTAATAATCTGGCGGCGCTGGACTGGGGAGCACCCCGCTAAACTATTTGCCGTATTAGGCATATCCAGAATGCGACACCACGTTATTCCTTTCACATGAATAGATTGTTCTTACTAGTACTCCGTACTTGTATACGTAGTACATGGGTGGCCATGCTCTAGACGTTTATTCTCTATATATAGCGCTTCGTATAAACGCTGCATGGAATAAAGCTGACTACAAGTACTATCTCTCCTGCTGCTAGTCTCATGCATAAGATAAGCAAGGTGGATAAGCAGTCAGTAGTAAAGAACAATAAGTCATTCATCCATCATCCCAGAGCTTCGTTATCAGTTGGATCCCGTGATCTCGCGTTTCCATTTGCCCCCGCTTCGCGTCTACTGGCACGACTTTAAGCCAGACAGACCAGCGCTCAGTCAGTAACTCGGTACAGAGGATAAAGTAATATCATCATCAATTACTCTTTCAACACCTCTACTTTTCAGCACCAGTGCAGTGCAGTGCAGTGCAGTCACAATGAGCAAGCAGGTCGAACTTGCTCTAGTATCGTTGATGCCTACTTATGGCTCCGACCTCCCCGCCACTTTGGTCGAATCCGCCAGCTCCCTGCTGGCCCAGTCTCGACATTTAGCTAGCACGTTGAAGGCAGAAGAGGAGATTGCTCGCTCTTATGCTTGTGCGCACCTTGCCTGCAATAGGTAATGAATATGCTTAGACCAGTTGCAAACCTTCACCCATTAATCAATTGTGTAAACATGGTAGGCTCAAAATTGCACTGGACCTCCCGACGATAGAATCACGACCACCAATCCCTCCTCGAGTGTATAAGCGTTTATATACCCATCTTGACAATATTCTTCCCAACACGTCAGCTAGTGGACGTAGGACGCGGACTACAACCTCCAAGCTACGAGATTTAGAAGAATCGTCGGCATCCTCGCAAGCGCGACCTCTTCCTTCGAGACACACACCCAGCAAGGAGAGCAGTCTTGCTCAATTCCGCAAACAAGCGAGCTCAAATTCCAAAACGACACCGAAAAAATCAAGCCGGCAAGGGCATGCAAATGTCCAGGGATCAGATATATATCCCTGGGTCCAGCCCGTCATCCGACACTTATGTGCAGGGTCTGGGCACAAAAAACTGGCGCCCTCAATGTTTGCAGGCATGGAATCGATTTTGATTTTCAGAGGACGAAAAACAGGTGATGATTGGGTACTGAAGAACACTACTGCGTTGTGCGCAGCTATCATCTTCTTTGTTGCAATACGTGTCAGAGATATTAGTCAAGAGCAGGCAACTCAGCCTGAAATCTACGAGCCGACTCGAACTGAGATTCTCGGACAGCTAGACCGTGCTCGTCAAGAAGTCGAGGTTAAAGGGATAGATGCGGATGCGCTCTGGGAAGGTTGGACCGATATGGAAATTACAGATTTTGACGTCGCGATATCTAGAGTCCGCGAGAACGGTTGGCTTGATGCCGACTGGTACGTAGGCATTACAGATGTCATGAACCAGGGTCAGCAGCAGGGTGACGACCTTGTTGACGACCAAGATGAGGAAGATGCGCTAAGGGCTCAGCAACAGAGAGCGGATACTATGTTCCAGGAGAATTATGACTACCTAAGCGAGAGCCGGAGAGCAGAATTCTCCGCGTGGAAAGACGCCACGTTGGCACGAATTTCAGTGTTATCTGCCTCCCTGGAAGCAAGCAGAGCCGGCGGCGATACCCAATGAATGATATGGAAAAGGCAACGTATTAATATTGATATTAACACGGCTATATAAAATGATTTCTAAATATTCACAAATGGTGTACTCCATACGAAGTATATAAATGCTCATTCTAACCATTAACCTAGCTTGCCCGGGACAAAAGGGTGTCCAGCACTCAGTCCTCCATCCACGGCCCAAGCCTGTCCGTTTACATAGCTAGCCTCGTCACTACCCAGGAACAACGCTACACGAGCAACCTCATCGGCGCGACCGCCCCGTTTGGTCGGATTCAGCTGGCCAATCTTCTTTTCAGTCCCACGTGCGCGCGCCGCTTTATACACGGGCTCAGTCATGCCCGTTTCAATGATGCCGGGGCAAATAGCGTTCACACGGACGCCAGAGCCCGCTAGTTGGTATGGGATTGACTGAGCAAGAGACACAACGGCGGCTTTGGCAGCTGAATAGGCACTGCTACCGGCATTGGATCGAAGGCCAGCGACAGAGGCGGTGCCGATAATGCTTCCACCAGGATTCGGCTTCTGGGACGAGGTCTTTGTCATAGCTGGAGCGGCATATTTGGCAGCGAGGAAGACACTGTATATCTATTAGTCAGTCCATGGAGATGTAATAGAAGCAGTATTGGCTCTACATGGGAAGGACGGACCTCAGAGTATTAACTTTGTACACATTCATAAAGTCCTCGGCGCTTATCTCAGTGAAAATGACGTTTGGACCCGTAGCTCCAGCATTGGCAAAGAAAACGTCCAAGCGGCCGTAGCGCTCCATCGCATCATCTACAACGGCCTTCACTTTAGCCTCTTGTGTAGCATCAAACTGACGCGTGTGAATTTCGACATTGGGAAATAATCCGTTTATTTCTTTCTTGTGAGTCTCAAGATTTGAGCCATCATAATCGCAGATGTAAATAGCACGAGCACCACTCTCAGCGTACTGATGAGCGGTGGCCCTACCAATGCCAAGAGGAGAGTTGGCTCCTACAGTAGACAGACCGCATTAGCGTTTATAGAATACTACGTGGCATTATGAAGAGAAAGGGAGAGGCGCACCAGTAATAATTACGACCTTGTCTTGGACTCGAGGCTTGCTTGAGCCAGCAGCGACTTTGGTGATGGGCGGCAGGAGCTGTGAGGTGAGGGCTTGAATACGATTTTCGGCCTTGGAATCGTCGGACATGGCGGAAAAGGTTGTACAAGGTGATGAAAAAGACGGTGGGTGGAACCTGATGGGAGAAGGGGGTTGGGTTGGATTTTGCAATTCAATTTTAATCCAATTGACCCTCAAGAAACGTATCGAGAGACGAAAATGTACAAGATGACATCTGGCCTGCAGCAAAAGCAATCTATGATATCTAAAATCTCACTCCGTACGGAGTACTGTTTGGAGTGATTTATACGAAGTAAGATTGAAGCTTTACCGGGCCTATTACAACTCCTCCCAGATGCCGAGGCATAAGCAGCACAGAGGCTAAACTGATTTCAGTATGGAGTGGAGCTAATTTTAGTCCAGCATCTCCCCCGCAAAGCTATAGAAGGAGCTTCTCCAGGAACGAACGTTTGATCCCCGCTCGCTCTTGCATTATTAGTAGAAGAGGCTCTGGAATAGGTACGGAGTACTACCACGTACTTTGTTAACATAACCTGGTACCGAGGTATGGAGAAAGTTTGAAGATGTCATTAATTCTTCCTCCTTTTCTTCTCTTTGTAGTCTAGAAACGTTGGGGGCTTCTTCTATTCGACGCCTCATATTATTGACTTGACCTTTTGTTTGAGACAAGCGACATAGTACGAAGTAGTGCTACTATCATGACTAAGACTTGTGCACTTGCTCTTGAGCAATATCTTCGCAGTACGGGGTGATAAGATGCTAATTATCGGTAGCGAATTTGCGACAGTTTCTTCTTTTTTTTTTTTTTTTTTTTTTTTTTTTTTTTTTTACTTGCTTAAGCGCCTCAACGCCACTTATTGAATGCTCTCCTCTTCTAGAGCGTAAAAGATAAGCCTCATTTCTCTTCGTTCCAATCAAAGGGTATGTATTCATCATTGCTGAGATTCAGCTGGCCAGTGCCTCCTAAGGAATGAGCAATCACCGATCCCGCATGGCTAGTTAGCCAACGCTGTGTCATCTGGCACCTCTTGGAAGACAACTTCCTATTCTCGGGCCTTTCAAATGTTTTGTCACACCGCTGGAAGGATGTGTTTGTGAACCCGCTATGGCGGCTTTGCGCATAGGCTTGCAGCTTCGGTCGCGTAAGCCAAGCATTCATTGCGTATTTACATGGTTGGACCGAGTTACGACGCAGGGAGGGTCAGCTCTTTCAAGCCTTCTTCTACCCAGATTCAGCTGGCTTTGGGAAAGAAAATACCTAGTTCGGCTCTCGACAGATTTATCTATTTAAGAACGTTGTAGACGAAGACGTCATCTTCCCTCTCCCCCCTTCTTTTCTCTTTTGCTCTGTTGGCGAGATGGCAGAATATAAAGTATACGCAAGACATATCAGCCACAATTCTCAAAATCCCATCATTGAATGAGGGTGACGAGCGTGAATACGAAGTTTGTCTTGGCTAGCCGCGAGCTCTTTACCATGGTGTTTGCAAGCAACATGCAGGTTTCGGGATCCCAATGACGCTACCTTAGCCGCTTGAGTGGTAGCACCCCTGTTCCAAGTACAGCGAACTCGCATCTCTCCTCCATCTGATTTGATATTGATAGCGCGCTCGCTGGATAAGGTACGAAATAGGATAAACGACTGTGGCAGGGATAAGAATGGGGAGTTTTACCATCAATTCTGCCCATGCTTCTGGTTTCACGGTTCCTCGCTGCGGAGTACACCCAAAGAATGTCGCTTTTAATTATCAGTAATGCTTCATTTCTGTTTCTCTGTCATCATCACCCTTGCCAAAGTCTTGGCTACATCTTCTTTGCAGAATCTTTTTCATGTCAAATTATTTTCCATGGACGCCACAAGACACAACCGTCCAAAAAAGCTTATACTATCTACCAGCCTTCATTTGGTGAATGTGAGAATCGGTGGATAGGCATGTTTAGTACTTGTTTGCCAAGCTTTGTCTTTCCCCGAGACTATTGATCTAATGCCGTCTTATCACAAACAATGATCCTACTTAAATTGACCGGGACAGATAAGTCGCTAGCCCTGTGTTACCCCCTTACAGCCAACAGAGTCTTCTCCCTTCATCCATTTTTGAAGTCTAAATGAAAAATACGAAGTATTGAGTGTTCTTATTTTTCTTTTAACTATTGATAGCGTGCAAATGTTTTGTTTTATTTTTGGCTCAACCTTTTACAAAGAGGTAAGGTTGTTGGGCATTGCACAAACTATTGCTTCATCCTTTAATTGCTCATATCATACACCGTTTTTTTTTTTCGAATTGATAGAACCTATTGGCCACTTTGAGAATCCCCCTCTACTTGGCGTCGCCTGGTTTCGTAAAGCAACGCCAGTAACAGCTGCAGGATCATAGTCTAGGTCAACTGGGCATATGTTGTACAAGTTTGCTACCAAGCCATTGGGCAGCGCCAACATGTGAGGCGTTCAATTTTTCAATACGCTAGAGCATCGCAAATTTAAAAAAAAAAATCGAAAGAATAGAAGAGACGCCGATTTCTCAAAAGTGCAAAGCGGTTAGCGTGTTTGCTTTTGAAATTGCCAGCTGAACCACCGTCCGGACACTCCATATATATGAACAATCAGGAGACGGGGGAGGGCAGACAGCCACAGCGGCGTTTGTGTCTTTAGATCTATACTGCCCCATGTAGGTTCTGATCCTCCACGAGGAGGCCATGAGATTGACAGGGGATTGGAAAGCCACCGGGAAGCAATCATCCGCTACGGCAGTTATCTCTCCCCACTGGGTGGTTCCACGATACACGAGTTGGAGGAAGCAAGCGAGCTGCTGCTGAATAGTCTACAGCTCGACCAAGTGTCTTTTATTTTTCTTTTGTGGCGCCCCGGCAACTCTTCATACGGTCGTCGCAAACAAAAATAACTGAGTGGCTTCCATCCATAATACGGGGCATTAGCGTTGTCTTTCTAGGGCTCGTCGTCCTCTCCGATGCTCATAGAGACAGACTATTGGGCACCCACGACATACTCATATTCTCCAATTTTGGGAGTGCTGCAGTTCTTGTCTACTGCCCCGAGTACCATACGAGGTCGTTCTCGTCGGGAGCGGCATGCCGCAGACCCGTGTGAGACCCATCTGCATGAGACCCAGTCCGCTGTTCGTCCCTTTCGAGGCTGATGGTCCTCCATATTCTCTGCAAAGGGCCAGTTACCATCCTTACACTTGTGTCTCCTTCTCGCGCCGAAAAGGGTCAATATGTCCAGAGTATATAGTAGGTGTGTGAGGCTCCCAGCGCAGCGCTGGTTGAGCTAGATCGAGTCTTTTGCGATTCTTCCTATTCAGAGTCTTGTCCCCTTATGAAAGCTTTTGCGTAGCGAATTCATACCTTTCGTTCGATCCTTACTCACGTTAATATCTTGTGCTTCCTCTTTATATACTCGTATAGGCTTTTTTTTTTTTTTTTTTTTTTTTTTTTTTTTTTTTTTTTTTTTTTTTTTTTTTTTTTGTTATTGTTGCAGTTATCTCATTCTACCTTGACGACGACACCTCATAATTTTGTATTTTATTTATTTCGCATAGACATTGAAATAAGTCATCAAAAGTTGAGCCTCATGGAAGGAGCTAACTGTGGTTACGATTCTCCTCGTGGCTTCATAGCAAGCAATACAGAGGATACGCTAGCTTGTATAGCAGCTTGCCGAGCGCAGTTTTTGAGGTTGCTGGCACCCAAGCATGAGACGCTCGAAGCTACATGTCAAGCACTCTCAGATCGACTCCAAGATAAAGGGGGAGATAGCCTTCATGTGCTTTATTGCTGTGACTATCAGCAATGTGGAGTGAACAATATCGAAAGTGCCGGCCAAGATTGTGGGTGATCTTTTTCTTTAGTTAGTAGGTGGATGACTTATTAGCTAATTGTTCTGTTAGCAAACATCAGTTGGCTCATCAACTCGTGCCAAAGGTAGTGCATTCCCCATTCAAAAGATGTTGAAGATGCCACCCACTAAGATGATGATTAGCATTGGCTACGATTCGGTCACCACTGACCCAGGACCTCCGGGTCCTGGACATGTCTGCTTGACCAATGGACATGAACATACTTGTTGGCAGCAGTCTCCTACAACATCGGTCATGGCGTCTCCAGCTGCCACTCCATCAGGATTTATTACGGAGGGATTTCATACAGTTACTACCAAGATACGCTCTCCCTCCTTCTCCATGGCGACGCAAGGTTTCGTTGTTTCAGACCTTCCTAGTCCTTATTTGGCTGCTGTTGCCCAAGCCCCCAAGACTCATCACGAGAGAGATGGAGGAGGTACAGGAGAGGTATCTTCTATTACAAAAGTCACCATCGGTGTATCTGTCATGGTTGGAATCCTCGCCGTTATTGGCCTGATCGCATGGCATCTGAGGATGAGGATGCATTTTTGCAGCAAGAAAAGGATCAGCCGTCCCATCAAACCCAGCGGCTTTCCAGAGTCACCTACGCCTCTCATATCTCCATCGAGCTCGTATACTGGACCAACAAGCGCTCCGATGACGCCGCCTCCACGATTGCAAGAGCGCCGCTTCTTGCTGCCTAGGGCATTAAGTCTTCGTCGCAATCATGGCCATCATCGTCAGTGTGATGAAGAGCATGCCCAGCAGGAATGGGCCGGGATGTTATTACCACCGTTACCACCGCATGCCAGCTCCAGAACAAGAACAAGGAGAAGCCCTGAAGAAGGCGAGAGTGGAGGAGGAGGAGGAGGAGGAGGAGGAATTACCGCAATAACAACAGTTTCGCTGACAACATCTCCGACCAGACCGCCTAGGGATGATGCACCACCAGGAACGAGCATCTCTAGCATCTTTAGCCGTGCCAGCACCCTCAGAGTCGAGTCTAATGCGTCTACTGACTCAACACAAAACAGATACAGCGGTGCTACGGTCACTGAGCTTCCGAGGCCGCCTCCGCGAGTGTACGAAGCGCCGCCGGCAGTTGGCGGTTTGGCTAGCCCAGGACCGCCTCCTACTCGGGCACTTCCAAGTCTCCCTCCTTCGGATGGTCGGGCAAGCCCTTTCAAATCTCCCCTTTCATCACCTACGAGCCCAACACGACGAGGCTCACCAATTGTCACCCCTGGAGATGGGTCGCCTGTTGGTGCAAATGGAGAAAATGGTGGCTTGCAGAGGCTGCGGGAGGGGAACGATGGCAGCGGCGCCAGACGGTCTGGGGAGTCGACTTTGCAGTCTCCAAGAAGGGTCAGACATATGAGGAGTCCGCTATTGAATGAGGTTTGTATAGAGAATATAATGAAGAAATGAATCTTTTTTTTTTAGGGGGGATGGAGGGCGGGGACAGGGGGTTGCAAAGAAGGGGAAGTTAATAATTACGGCCTGACATATATATTGCGACGTTTTTTTTACCGTCAAATGGATCGAAGGAAAGAAACAGGTGAGTTTACATAGCAGGCATCAGGATAGATAGAGATATAACGCTTTTTAATTTTATTTCAGACGTTTACCTATATATCTAGATACCATAGCTCTTCAAGGAAAGAACTGCGTCAGAGATGCTCTTCTCAGGAGTTATCCACTGGATACCCAACAACTTATTTGTCTCATCATTGTTGTACTTGAATGTCTGGTCCAGGGCAAGTGGTTCTCCACCTGGGATCTCGGGACCAGGAACTTTGTCAGCGTACTCGGGGAAGTTGTCTCGAATGATTCTAGCAATGTCATGGTTGCTCGTCCTCCCGGCCACAGTAAAGAGACGGTGACCACCAGCCTCAGGAACCTCAAAGGCCTTGACGTGGGCTAAAGCGGCATCACGGACGTCAACCCATAGGGGTACAGGGCCACCTGCGCCGATACTGGTTTTCCATCCACCGCGAAGACAGGTCAAGATACGTTCGTTGGAGGTATTAATGGCTTCTAGAGAGGCGAGATGATGGGCCACCGGGCCGAGAACCAACGGAGGATTCACAGTGACGAGATCGAAAGAAGGCTTCTCGCGGGCTACAAAGTCCCATGCCGCACGCTCAGCAACAGTCTTGGAGACACGGTAAGCGGTGGTTGGCGATCGACCGACATCTGCCACGCCGTCTGGGTTCCAAGATGCTTCAGAGAAGACATGGTTAGGATCAGTCAAGTGGCCCTCGGAGACAATAGCGGCAAAGGAAGATGTGACGACGACACGCTTCACAGACGGAGCAGACCGCTGTATGGCCTCCAGAAGGCCCTTGGTGCCATTCAGAGCAGGATCAACGAGTTCCGTTTTAGCATCAGTCCACTTGAAGTGAAAGGGACTGGCGGTATGAAGGACGACTTCAAGATCGCCGTTGCCGCTTTTAGCTGCCTCGACGACGACTTTATCAAAGGCGCCGGGGAGGGCAATGTCTGGGGTTACAGCTACAGATAGGCGGTTTTGCTTAATGCTCTCGGGGTGAGCATCACGAATCTTTTGAGCTTTTTCTTCGGTTCGGACGGTAGTGATGACGGTGTAATTTTTGGCGAGAAGTTGTTCCAGGATATGAGCTGTTTTTGACTTATTAGTTTTGCTGTTGAGTTTTCATTTCTCTTCATTTCTTTTCCCAAAGAGATTATCTCCAACTACTTGAGTAAAGTGTGGTTTTTAATTTTTTTAATTTTTTTTTAATTTTTTTTTATCCTCACGCTGTGAAAAGATGAATGTTAGAAAACAAGACATACCGGCAATAAAGCCTGAGCCACCTATTCAATTTCCAAGTCAGTACGGAGTATAAAACACTCATAAAAGGAGGGGAGGGGGGGACTTTTATATCTTACCTGTGAGAAGAACCTTGGTCATGATGAAGACGGTCAATCTATTTTGCACACGCAGTCTCTATTTCTGTATGTAGGCAGTAAGTGAAAAAAAAAAAAAAAAAAAAAAAAAAAAAAAAAAAAAAAAAAAAAAAAAAAAAAAAAAAAAAAAAAAAAAAAAAAAAAAAAAAAAAAAAAAAAAAAAAAAAAAAAAAAAAAAAAAAAAAAAAAAAAAAAAAAAAAAAAAAAAAAAAAAAAAAAAAAAAAAAAAAAAAAAAAAAAAAAAAAAAAAAAAAAAAAAAAAAAAAAAAAAAAAAAAAAAAAAAAAAAAAAAAAAAAAAAAAAAAAAAAAAAAAAAAAAAAAAAAAAAAAAAAAAAAAAAAAAAAAAAAAAAAAAAAAAAAAAAAAAAAAAAAAAAAAAAAAAAAAAAAAAAAAAAAAAAAAAAAAAAAAAAAAAAAAAAAAAAAAAAAAAAAAAAAAAAAAAAAAAAAAAAAAAAAAAAAAAAAAAAAAAAAAAAAAAAAAAAAAAAAAAAAAAAAAAAAAAAAAAAAAAAAAAAAAAAAAAAAAAAAAAAAAAAAAAAAAAAAAAAAAAAAAAAAAAAAAAAAAAAAAAAAAAAAAAAAAAAAAAAAAAAAAAAAAAAAAAAAAAAAAAAAAAAAAAAAAAAAAAAAAAAAAAAAAAAAAAAAAAAAAAAAAAAAAAAAAAAAAAAAAAAAAAAAAAAAAAAAAAAAAAAAAAAAAAAAAAAAAAAAAAAAAAAAAAAAAAAAAAAAAAAAAAAAAAAAAAAAAAAAAAAAAAAAAAAAAAAAAAAAAAAAAAAAAAAAAAAAAAAAAAAAAAAAAAAAAAAAAAAAAAAAAAAAAAAAAAAAAAAAAAAAAAAAAAAAAAAAAACCAAATCACAATGTACAATTACGTCTTCTTTGAAGGGCTTTGAAATCAAATTTTAGATAAATTAGTTATTTGTAAATAGGCAGAATAGAGTAGTCGCCTGATTCTATGACGCTTGCAGATCAACGCAAATACTTAATGGCGACTTGATATCATAACAAGATGAAGGTTTTACCGATTAGTATATGGAGTAATATTTTAGCTATACACACTTAGATTGCTAGATATATTAAAGCAAAGAATACAGAGGGTTATATTCTAAAAGATGAACGGATAATTGAAGTTGTGGGTGAGATGAGGTTATGATTGCTTGGCGTTGATGATAAGCATTATGTATCTTCTTTACTATTGATAGGTATCTGTGAGACTTATATCGCGCACCCCATTTTGATGGGAATCCAATGTAGTTATTTGGGTTATTATGTAAGAGAGCTAAGGGCACTTTAACGATGAAGTACTAGATGATGCCTAAGTTTATGAGCAGCTACTTTGATCACTTTAACTGGTAAGCATGTATGCTTTTGTTCGGGCATGCTTCTTATAGCTATGCGCGTGTTACAGTATCGATGGTAGATAGAGAGTTATAGAGTAGAGAGTATAGATTAGGTACTATGGAGTATTATAATCGCCTGTATATATATGCATGTACAGAACATAGGGATCTAGTGGTGAGTACACTCTTGACCTACAGCATTGAAAAAGGGCTGGATTGAATACTTGCGACAATAATCCTTGTGAATACTATGCGAGAGTATTTATTTATTATTAAAGGGTTTATCACAGGTACATTATCTCGTAATCGCATTGTTGAACAATTCATTCATCGTGAGCATCGCCATCATCTGGATTGACTCGGCGAGCTTCATTAAACTGTCCCTCTCCTGTTCAGCATGATCTATGATGGCCTTTACTTGGGCACGTGGGTTGTGCGGGCATCGAAGTTCTAAATGGAGTACTTGGTGGTTGTGTTCGTGGTCAGATGATGGTCATCACTGTGTGTGAGGGAACAGCCGTCTGTTAGAGCATTCAGAGGACATCACCATCGATATAAGCACGAACGTGATATGGAGTGATATTAGGACAATTGAGTATGAGACGTAGCAGCTCCGAAGGATAGTGATCCAGGTGATCCAGCAAGGCACCTGGACAATATCATCATAGAAGACGCTATAACGATTGAGGAGGTCATCAGAATGGTGGGGATCAACAGGTCGTGCAACCACACATACGAGAAGCTATTTAACTTATGTACTGGCTATGGCTATCGAGGTCTTAAGAGCGATAGCTCAATGAAAAGACAAACCTCTCGAACAAATTGGTGTGCTTATTGGCTTTTGAAAGCGGCGATTTATGAACAAGGAATGAAAAGGATTGACCGTCTAAATTGTAACGAGGTATGGCTTATGTAGCGCTTAGAGGAGACGTTTGAATGTAGAGCCAGAGAGTTATATACCACTATGCCTGTTATAAGATTGAGTGGGTGTCTTCAGTAGTGCAATGTTCTTCGTGAAAACAATAGTCTCGAATCCCATAAAGATAGTGTAGAGCTTGGGTTGGTGTACAAGTGAGTGCTCTAACCACTGCCCAATATAGCCAACCATCCGAGAAGTATGTGTGATAGACGACAAATAGTCAACTTGGGCTAATAGACGTTTACTTCTTTTCAGCTGAAGTAGAGGGACGGGCAAAACGAAGTCAATTTCCATGAATTCGAATGTCTGATGGACGTAAACTAGCTGATCTAGAGGTGTTTGAGGCGAGTTTTTCATGACAAAGAGGTCCAGTCCGACCTGTTGCTGCTGATAGCCTCGGATGACTTCAACGTGTTGAACCTGATCCTGTAACATCTTCGTCGTGATGAACAGCAAGAGCTTATGATGGTCTCAAACAACCGCTTTGACATAACGTAGCCGCATAGCACGGCATGTCTAGGTAAAGCCCCCCCCCCCACCTAGTCTATGTGCGACTTGCTCTTAATCTGGAGCAACACTCGATCGATCCACTTGTTCATACCGTACATTAGCATCATGTCCGACGATTACATCGACCATGTTCAATCAATAACAGAACAGATCATCTTTAAGAGGGAACAAGAGTTATAAAGGTACCCTTAAGCAACACAACGCAATATGAGTGGCCGCATCCACGGTGATCATTGTAATGCAGCTTCGAGAACGCGTCGAAAAATCAGACTGGCATTTTCGACAGTGTAGTTGTGAGCTAGCTGTTAGTTATATCGACGACAATATTCTAAGCGAGCGATGAACCCTAGAATTACAGTAAATCTCCCGCAACGCAACGGCGCGAAATATTACAGTTTAATAACCGATTGGAGAATGATAAGCTTAATATATATATGTTTTGTCATTATTATTTTTCTCTTCAGTGTGTGTGTGCATGTGTATGGCGATAGGTGATGAGTTTGTTAACGTAACTTATAAGTAGTTTAATCTAGACCTATATATAGTATTTCTATAACCAACCAAGCCTATGAATGTTATATATAAGATTCAAGACATTGTGAAACTTATTATAATAATATATAAATTATCTAGTTTTATTTTAATTTTAATTTTTTTTTTAAGTTTTTTAACGTCTCTATTTCTCTGTCTCTCTCCTTTCAGTCTACACAACAACAAGGCAAGATTATATATAATCACTAGGTAAGTATATAGTTATATAGTTAGTACTCTATACATTATCTCCGCAAAGCAGAGAGAGTCATTATTAACCAGCTGACAGGATTCCGTCCATTCTATAGTGGTTGTGCGGAGTCTTGGTACGATGCTAGCGCAGGAACGTTGTATTTACATATATCTTGTGATAAGCAAAAAAAAAAGTACGAGACTAATAGAAATCATAACCGCTCGGGCTTAATCATTCTAACAGACAAAAGAATAAATGTGCCTTGATGCCGACAGACCTGCCTAAAGAAGAGATTGTGCACTGCTCCGTATACAGGCTAATAATAATCCGGCCCCTCCTGGGGTATTGTAGTATCAGCTATCGTTGATCTGAAGCTGCCAAACTAGGAAACTACTAGAATCGCATGAAACATCTCAACTAAAATTGCCGCCTGCGCTTCTCGGTCCAAAGCACCAAAACAAAACCCCCTCCCTCTCATGCTAATCACTAAGTATCATCTTCTACTACTATGGAGTACATACTATTTGATATCCTCTACTCTATTCTAGCAAAGTAAACCGGGGGAACAAGGGGTACTAGTCTTATCTCATCTCACGAGCCCCCCAAATGGCCCATGTAACGTCTCTTCTTCTCTTTTTTCTCCTTGCCCATCCGTGTAAGTGAAACGAAATAGGTGGCATTGTTGGTTGTTTCTTTGCTCACATGTTTAGATTGAGTATCCGTATGGGGTAGTTGTATTCCGTCTCTGCATCCTTTGAGTGGGAGAACAAGATAGTTACATATCATGGCCGTGACATCGAAGTTGTAGTATATTTCATGTGTTCTTCTCGCTCTATAAAAAGAAAAAGAAAGCTCTCTCTTTTTTTTTTTTAAATATGATCAAGTGAACAACAAAGCTTCATATTACATTCCTTCCTTTTACCCATATCCTAGTGTGGTTATTATTCTTTATATATATATATATATATACAGTTACTCTACCTTTTTATATAAAAACATTCACGATGCTTTCCAGCACTCTCTTTGCTAGTCTTGGCCTTGCTGGCTTTGCGGCCGCCGCTCCCTCAGCCATTAAGGCCCGTCAAGCCTCTGGTCTGAATGCTGTCTACTGGGGTGGCACTAACAATGAGAGCGATAACCTTGCTACATACTGTACATCTACCGCGGGCATTGATATTGTTATTCTTGCCTTCTTAGACATCTATGGATTCACTGGAAATATCCCAGCTGGTAATATGGGAAACTCCTGCTTTGTTGGTACGACTGGAGTGCCTCAGCAATGCGAAGGCTTGGCCTCTGCCATCACTACTTGTCAGAAGGCTGGTATCAAGGTTATCGTATCCCTTGGCGGTGCCGCCGGCTCATACTCCCTTCAATCCCAGTCACAAGCTCAAACCATAGGCCAGTATCTCTGGGATGCTTATGGCAACTCTGGCAATACTACTGTCCAGCGTCCCTTTGGTAATGTTGTCGTTGATGGCTTCGACTTTGACATTGAAGTCGACTTTGGCAGCCAATATTACCCATTCCTGATCTCAACACTCCGATCCAACTTTTCTAAGGATCCTCAGCGTAAATATCTTATTAGCGGGGCGCCGCAATGTCCGGTAGGTTCCATGAGTTTTATGAATGTATTCTACCACTGGTATAAGTACTTACGTTCCTAGATTCCGGAGCCCAACATGGGAGTGATTATCAGCGCCGCACAGTTCGACTATCTTTGGGTCCAGTTCTATAACAACAACCCAACTTGCTCCCTTGGTCTGCCTGGCGATGCTCCTTTCAACTTCAACGACTGGGTGTCATTCATCTCAACCACACCCTCCAAGAATGCAAAGATATTCATTGGAGCACCCGCTAGTGAATTGGCTGCCAATGGTAATTCCGGTGGTGCAAAATACTATGCTACACCTTCTCAGCTAGCTACAATCGTCGCCAACACCAAATCCAGCCCCTTTTTCGGTGGTGTCATGTTGTGGGACGCCGGCTACTCTGATTCAAACGTCGCCAACGGATGCAATTTCGCTCAAGAGGTCAAGAGCATTCTTACCACCGGATCCCCATGCTCCTAGTACTCCGTAAGACACGGAGTCGGGAGGCGTAAGTGCATTTGATCAGGGTGAGTCTTGCTCATCAGTTGCAGAGATGAACTCTGAGGATTTGAATATGATAAAACTAATTACTAGTAAAGTTAGATCGAAAACTTGGGATTCACAGCGGGGTTTTGAAATACTCCTTGACTTCTAAAATGGAAGAGCATTGATCTTTGACAATGCAGCCCAAGTATCCAGGGTATGATGATGATGATGGATTCATATTGGAGACTCATAATCCGTTATGATGTATATACATACTCCTTACATACATATCTACATACATGTATATTTACATATATATATATCTACATATATATCTACATACATATCTATATACATCAGTTGCCTGTGGCATTGGCTGAGGTCCAACTCGTGTATAGCCATTTTTATCGATAAAAGGGATTAACACATTTTTAACTAAACTTACCATTGTGTCATCTGCTTTAGCGTTTGAGGGATCGCTGCCATCCTTCAAGACTTCTATCGAATCATAAGAGACGTTGTCTGGTGACGGACAATCGAGTTTAGAATCAGAACCAGACTCAAACTCAGATCGACACGGGCTAATAGATAGATCAGTGTTCTTAGTTTCAGGTGGGCCACCCTCTAGAGTAATGGTCTCCTTGTCATCCAGGTCCGGCGAGAAATTATAGCTAGGGAGGCTTGAAAGACGACTTGACCCCTGGGGAGCTCGGTGGCGTTGGGAGATTAGCCTTACGTTGTAGAATTCGAGGTCTCTTGGGTGAAAGCGTATGTGTTGATGTATGCATATATTCCTCTCCTTGCCACTTGACTGAATGCTTTTTCATGATATTAATATAAATTTTGAACAGCATAATAGGAGATAGGGCTTAGGATGTAACACTCTTTCAAGGAGACCTTAATATCTCCGGCTTAACCACCGACATTAAGTCGATAAATAGACTCAGACTACTTCATCTATAACAAGCGCCATCTGGTATACGTTCCAGGCTAATATCAATAATATTCAAGAGCAGAACTAAATTGAAGATCGTGCAGCCTCGATATTTCTAAACGGTTCAACACACAAGCAGCTAATAAACATAGTCTTGCGCAACGCTTATCAATGACCGACTTACCTAGTAGTAATCGTGCTACCAAACCTTGATATGTACTAATGTGCATAAATACGTGCGTGTACACAAATGCATATATGTGCGTCTAGTCTAAGAACAAGTGTTATTCCGAGGTATATAGAAAATCTTCAATGTACAGGATAAATGTAGTACAGTACAGTATTCGGTATCAAAAAGCCTCAACTACACACAAGACCCATCTGATTGAATCCATTCATCAGGGCACAACACGTCCTCCCCTCCCCGGTACGCCTGCCATTTGGCAAAGCTTCTTCCAGATGCGCCGCGAGATCAAGGGGAACGAGCATATCTGGTCCGCTTGGATCACCAGTCCGCTCGCTACCGCCTTTTTTTCCGTGTTCCGACTGTCAAAAATAAAAAAAAATCGCTTTGGCCTGCTTGCTAACCAATCCCTTGGCCATTGCGAAGTCAAGCGCCTCATGCAAATAAAAGAGGGAAATCTATTATCCACTCTCCCACTCATTCTTTGCTATGCCCGCGCCATGTCATGTCGTGCCATAGCACCGCAACCTCATCGTTTCCAACTCAAATCGTCACCATCATGTTCGTCATCGCCAGTTTATGTGGCAGATGACCGAGCCGAAGCCGGAGGAGCGGGGGATTCGGGGGGATGCGGCTGAGGAATGCCTAGACCAGGAGGTTGAGGAATCTCATCCGGGATCGGTAAAGTCAGTGGCCCCTTGGGCACAATTGTCCGGCCTGGTAGCTTCTCTCCCCGAATGACCTTTTCCACTTCATCCTTGTCCAACGTCTCGTACTGCACCAGAGCCTGCGCCAGGAGGTCAAGCTCCTTACGCTTCTCCGTCAGGATCTTTCTTACTTCCTCATAAGATTTCCTTAGTGTCTTCTGAACCTCACCCTCAATCAAGGCCTTGGTTCCAGAGCTGAGATTTTCATATCTTCTGCCGTACTCGACAGGTCCCAAGGCACTAGACATGCCAAAGTGAGTGACCATCATATAGCCCAAGTCAGTAGCTCTCTCCAGATCCTGCAAGTCAATTGGTTAGCGCACGCGCCCTCAGCTTTATTATACGTAATGCATAATCATCTTCATCTTCTAAGGGGTTTGACCTACGTTGGAAACACCTGATGTGACTTTGTCATCACCATATCGCATCTCTTCTGCCATTTTGCCTCCCAGAAGCACACGTATGTTGGACATATAATCCGCCGCCGTATATGAGTATTTATCCATGGCAGGGACATGAGCAGTGTGGCCCAATGAAGGGCCCTTGGGAAGAATTGTAACCTTGTATAGCCTGTTGGAGCTGTCCTTTTCGAAGAGTTGAACAAGAGCGTGACCGGCCTCGTGGTATGCCGTCATTTCCTTCTCCTTTTCCGTCACCACCATTGATTTTCTCTCTGCGCCCATGGTAATCCGGTCGAATGCCCAGTCAATGTCTTGCTTGGAAATCTCACGAGCCTTGGCCCTGCTAGCGCGCAATGCTGCAACATTCAGCATATTTTCAAGATCTGCTCCAGATTGTCCAGGAGAGCGTGCTGCAACAGCTTCGAGATCCACGTCCGTTGCCAATCTAATCTTCTTAGCGTGATGCTTCAGAATGGCAATACGGCCGCGAACGTCAGGCAAGTCTACGTTGATATGTCGATCAAATCGTCCAGGCCTAGTTAGTGCCTTGTCTAGCAACTTGGGCAAATTGGTAGCCGCCATGATAATGATCTTGGTATCCGTATCGAATCCATCCAGTTCCGTAAGCAATTGGTTCAGGGTCTGTTTGGAGTGGGCTTGGTCCCTTGGGTTACGTTTTCCACCGATCGCATCCAGTTCGTCAATAAAGATGATGGCAGGGGACTTGGCTTTGGCCGCAGAAAATAGCTCTCGAACACGCTTGGCTCCAACACCAACAAAAATTTCATCAAACTCACTTCCAGACATGTAGAAAAAGGGAACACCGGCTTCTCCGGCGACAGCACGAGCAAGCAGTGTTTTTCCAGTACCAGGAGGACCAACAAGGAGAACACCTTTGGGAAGCTTAGCACCGAGATCAGAAAAACTATCGGGGTTGCGGAGGAATTCGACCACTTCCTGTAGCTCTTCCTTGGCCTCATCACATCCATGAACATCATCGAATCGAGTTGTCTGTTTCTCAGCCTTGACTTCGGAATCGGTCTTAGCCCCTGGTCCGCGCCTGAAAGTACTCAACGTCTCAATCAGAATAGTTACAGCTGCGAAACACAGGTAAGTGAAGACTATGAAAGTAGCGAAAAACTTGACCCAACGAAAGACAAGTGACCGGGTAGACTCTTGGACGACAACGTGAATTGGCTCCCCCTTGACGCCCATCGATCCACTAAGAGCTGCATTGGCAATGGCCTGTTCGCTGCCTGCCCATTGTCCACGGGCAAACCCAGGTGACGCTGTAGCTGTAGTCAGAGTGCTCGAGCCGCTATTCAGCGCACCCAGTGCCCTCTTATAGGCATCCTCGGTGGCTGCATTTGCTGCAAAGCGGCCTGATTGATATCTTTCCACTAAAATGCCGGGCATGTTTGCTCTCAAAAGAAGCTGATAGAAAGCATTTTGAAGATTCGCATTTCCGGGGTTCCTGTTTGCCGATTCCTCGACGGTAGCCAACTGACTGCGAGAAATTCCATTTGATGTTCCAAAGCCCCTGTGCTGCATACCGAGTGTTCCGGAGAGAATCCGAGTCGTGGACATTGCGCGTATTGGGGACGAGACGGCGGGGGTAGATGATCGCATAAACAGGTTAACAAGTGGCGGCGAGACGGTGTTCACAGGCTGAAAGTAAGGTCGTCGAAGTACTGGATTCGCTGCGAGTAAACCAACTCGGCCTAATGTAGAGACGGAAGCGCGAATGTCAGTTGGTGCCATCGTGCCGGGCGTCATAGCTTTTGGGATATATGCTGGTGCCTGTTGAAGGAAATCGGGCAACTGTAACAGCGCCGGCTAAATAATCAATAGTTAACACCACATTTATCAATATTAAATGATTCGTATGAGACACTCCCACCTTCTCTGTCGCTTCAGCTTGAGAGTCCGTCCGCGCAGTCTCGGTTGCAATAGTCGCATCAGGCTTCTGGCGGGGTGCAGAAGGTCGCCAGGGCCTCACGAGAGTATTGGTTATCGAAGGTAGAGTGTCCGCTGCGGCTGCTGCCATTGACTTTTTTTGTTCAACATCATGTCAGCACTTGATTTCGCTCTTGACAATTCATATAGGGACGCCCCAGTCATATTAAAAACGAGATGGCATGTCGTATATACTTACCGGCAGCAAACCAACATGAAACGACATCGTCACGAATGACGATCGCCTATCTCAAGGCGAATGTCAAATGTTTGAATGTCAAACCACTCAACAATGATAAATGAAAAAAAAAAAAAAAAAAAAAGATTAAAAAAAAAAAAAGAGAGAGAGAGAGAGAGAGAACAAGGGTCCAGATTGCTTTTGTCGTATGACGTGGAGCAGTAGCCTGCCCGGCTAAGACCTGGCGTTGACAAGAATTCCGCGCCAGGTCCAGCAGATGCTCGACAGCAGATTATTAACTAAACTTCCCCCCCTTCCGATCATCAAGGGCGGGAGATGTTAATCAGTCGCGAACTACGAGGGAGATTTCAATTGCAAAATCTACCTCGATGCACTCATATTGCTCGCTTTGAATGCAGGGCAATCAACGAGAAGTAGTTAAAAACAACGGGAGAAGAGAACTTGCCACTCCAATCGGGACTCCCCAACGTTATCGGCGACGATCGGCTGAACCAACTTTTCCGAGCCTTCGCCGTGCCTTAGTCAGCGTCGATCAAAATAATTTATTTATTTTTCACAATTGTGTCACATGACAGAAGCATATAGAAATGCCGGCCAAGGGCAGCTGTTCCGGATTAGGAAATTCATTGCCGCATTCCGACCGTATTTCTACACAGCAATAAGAACAACCTGAAGATTTATACAAAAGTCACGATTTGCAAATCATTCGTTGTATAGCGTATGTAAATTAAATGATGAAAAATTACACACAAATATATTTATATATATATATTTACACGCCTGGTACACTTTGCACATTTTTATATCTATTTCTCTTGCCGTGTCATCCCAATGTTGTATTTCCTCAGGACTCAGCTAGCTCAAGCACTGCTAGATATTTCAAAATCCCCCCTCCAAACCGATATTCTTTTAAAATGATTCAAATGCTTGATGAGTATGTTCTTACACGAGGCCAAGTAGCCTCTCTCCCCAATGAAACGATTCTGTATATTACAGGCACCAGCTTTAGACATACAACCAATGAACAAAATCGAAAGGAAAAAGAAAGAAAGAACAGAAAATAAAATACAATGAGTAGCAGAAAAGTAAGAGCTTATCGCATAGTCTCATACTGTTACCCACAAATAGCAGAGTCTAGTAGTTAGGTCTTATAAAAACCTATCGCCATGTAGGTTAATGGCAATACTAGAGCTCAATCGAAGGCGACTACTCAGTAGTCGTAAACTTCATAGGTGTCACCTTCGTACCATGATTGAGACTTCGCCGGCGCAGCAGGGTAATGCGCCAAAGCATAATTTGGCATTTGCTCTGGAGGGGTCAACATTGACCGTTGTACTTGAGCCAACTGTTGAGGGTATGTCCTTGCTCGTGCTGGTTGTCCCATCGGCACTGTATTATGTAGAGAATAAGTAGCAGTCTCTGGTCCCCGGCATGTGAAGAAGCCGTCTGAAATAATAGAACCAGGACTAGAAGCTGGCGAGAAGCTAGTAGGGCTACTATGTAGTGAGTCGCTGAAGTTTGATGCCGAATATGAGATATCGACATTAGGTTGGTGCACTTGTTCAGCTTGGTTATGGTATTGGTTACTTAGATTGGTTGTATCAAGACCAATGTTTCCTTGCCTAAAAGCATACAGAAGCTGTTGGGGCATGCTGGCAGATCGATGGAATATTGGCATACTCTGCAAATCTTCTGTGACAATGTGAGGAGGATGAAATGGTTCATTCATGCAGAAATTTTGTATTTGATGGTCGAGTTCAATCATGGATGCGGCACGTCCAAGAACGTTCCCTTGTGATATTTCGGCGTGGCGAGCAGGCCCTTGAATAGGCCGGGGAGTGGTTGGCTGAGCTGGTGATTCGTTCGATTCCGCATCAGAGACACAGTCGTCCATTAGCTCGTTAAAAATGACGCCTCGCCGGTGAGACTGCTGTTCATGTTTCGTCAAAGTTCTTTTGCGGCAAAAGCTAATTAAAGTTAGTTACGTCTTTTCATTAAGAGATGGGGTGACAATAGGGATCTCACCTCTTTGAGCAGCCCTTATGAGAACATTTGTAACCGCGATTTCCAGTATGTATACGGCGGTGCCTGGCGAGGCTTGAAGACTATTCATAACATGAGCTAATTTGTTTCGTATTTAATTGAGTATAATAAGCGTTACTCACATCTGCGAACCTCTTAAGGCAGTTAGGGAATTGGCACTCATAAGGCCTCTCACCGGTATGTGTTCGCATGTGGACAGTGAGAGCACTGCCTTGGATGAAGCATTTCCCACAACCCTCTTCTCTACAGAAATGTGGTCGATAATTTGTGTGAATTTTGTAGTGTCTGTGTAGGTCTGATTTGCGTTTAAAGTCCTGTTGGAATGTCAGTTAAAATCAGAACACTCCTCCTTAAGCAGCTAGACAGTTCCTCATACCTTGCTACAAGACTCCCAATCGCAACGAAATGGTCGCGCTTCAAACCGTTTTCCAGAGTTCATTGCGTGATATGTAACCACCATCTTCAAGAAGCCTTTTTGTGTTTTTGTTAGAGTTGGCTTATTTAACCGTTTGATTTTTTTTTTTTTTTTTTTTTTTTTTTTTTTTTTTTTTTTTTTTTTTTTTTTTTTTTTTTTTTTTTTTTTTTTTTTTTTTTTTTTTTTTTTGGCTAGCCTTTCGTGATATGGGGACGCAAAGATGGAGTATCGGAGATGACGTTTAATTCGAAGTGATATGAATGAGCGCAGTAGATATGATATATAGGTGGAAGTCAATGGGAAAGCGTCCTGTCAGGGATACATGTATATGCTTATTCTTGGGAGTGCCAGGTGCACAGATAAGCTTGGCTAGCCGAGACCAACAAGGATTTAGCGTCCAGGATGCAGGAATATCAAGGACTTAAGTGGCGGATTCCGGGCTATAGCAACCGATTTGAGCGGCTTCCGTGACAGAACCACTATATGTGGGCTAAAATGACTTGAAGGAGGCAGGCCAGATCCTAACTCTTCGGTCTCGCGGAGAAAAAGGTAGGCTCCGGAATTAGCGCCAGACAATTTATGATGCTATTTCAGAGCCGCTGCGTAGCACACGCTGAGAAGAGAGTGAACCGGTTATGAGAACAGCCTGGCTCTTTATGATAGTTTGACTGGTATATGCTAATGGAAAGGAAACCCGATAGGATGAGCAAGCATAAGATGCTTGTAAACGTCAGGTATACCAGGTGTGGTAGTACGTTGAGATAGACCAGGCTAAGCTTGGACAAAGTAAAGGGTGGCGGTATTGTGGCCTATCTTCATAAATGAGCAAAGAAGACGGGGTCTATTTTGTTTTCGATGAAGCTTCATTAACCACAGGCTTTACATGTGAGATGATCGGCAGAAATCATGAACCAGACAAAATAATCAGGAAGGAATGTCATAGATATATGTATGTGATTCGTCGTCGCGGGAGTTCGGGAAATGCAAGCTCAGTAAAATGGAAACCACCTCTCGAGCAACATAGCAGGGATTGGGCAACTGCAGGATAGCACCGCTGTAGCGTTATTAACCGCTATTACTTGCATGGCAAGTCAAGCTTAGCAGAAGTAGGTATATAGATTATTGATGGTGTTGTGATGTTGACCGGGGGGGGTAATGGAAGAGGCGTACGGAGTACTGCTAGCAAACAAATAAATCACAGGGTTTGTTTGGAGCTATTTGGACTGGGTACGAACTACTCCGCATACGATAAGATATTGCGCGGAGATGCAAAGGCAGGTTAGCATGGCTGATTGTGGCAAAGAGTTGGCTCAACAGATGAACTAGAGACTCTCGCTTGATCGTGTCTCAGGCTCGACAGTCTCGTGGGTGTTTCAACATGGGCCATAGGGGAAAGGCAACGCCGAAGGAGGGTGGAGGGCAGTAAAGCTCAAGACGGAGTTCATCCGACTCACAATATGCACTCTTCTCAGATGAAAGGCGTATCGAGAAGATGACGGAAAAATGTTACAAAGTACAATAAGGCAGATGATGTGAGCTCCCCTGGCTCACACCTAATGCAAGGGGCCGGCCCTTGCGCTACTGGGCTGACCAACCAGCCGTGATTCGCGGTAGGAGTTGGGAGGATGGAGACGCTAGATGCGAGTCGCGGAACAAGGCAATAGATTCTGCACGTTTTTCGGTATTAGCAGGGCTGCTACTATCTATGGGCAAGCTGAGATGAGAAACTCTGTACCTACTTGTACAAGTATGGAGGACTTGCATTTTAGTAAAGTATTTACCTCTATTCAATTCCACCCCCCCCCCCACAAGTCTTCTCAGTCAGGGTTGTTACGTGAAAGAATCAGACTGCCAGGGAGAACGAGTGGCAGTTGTAATAGAGGTGGATACGGCTAAAGCAAGTAATAGTAATTGGTGGATGATGGATGGTATGCTGTGCTTACATTGAATGCATGTTGCCCCAAGTAGGGCCTGATTGGAGCCCACCCAAGGCATGTTTGGCCTGCCAAGAAGATGGCATCCGTGCTTTTTAGTCTCGACACTGCTACTCCGTATTCCAATTCGAAGTATCCATTGTACTACTTGTATATCCTTCGTAAAATAGTAAAAGTAGCCTGTGCACTGTAACTGCGGGGAGCGGCTCCGGAGGAGCAGGGCTTAGATGGATTTGATGTTTGGTGTTTTGTTTCATGGCCCCCAAATATTAGGTGGCAGAGTGGGGGTATGAAGTTTGTTATAAAAGCATATACGTGTTACTAGCATATTTAGATCTGCATATCCCGTTATCGTTCATGTACAGTACTAGGTACGCCGTTTCCTTATACGCTTTTAAGTAAGCGTAGAGGGTGGAGTCACGCCTGATCTGCCGCTAGTTTCTAGGCCAGGGCTAACTCGACTACTACGATTACGTGACTGGGTAGGTATGTAAGTACATGCCTTCAACTGTTGTTGTTGATGCCCCCCGTATGTGTTCCCCAGCTCTGACAGCCCCAGTTGGCTATGTAGTTATGACAAGCTAATATCTTGGAACTTACTTCAAAATTTGCTGGATGACATACCCACTACGCAGTACTTGGAACGAGGAGTTGCTTGTATATAGTACTTATCTTTATCTAGCCGCCGGCTAACCCCCAGTACATTGTATTGATCGCTGGCTAGCAATAGCGGAGATCGCCCAGTGAGACATTCTCCGATCAAGCTTCAATCAGGTCTTACAGGATACTCGGGCTATATCGTCTCCGAAGTATGGACGAGCAAAAGTACGGACCATAAGGGTATGATCGTATAGTGTAGACTGTTTTGAGTTTCCACTAGCTGTGAAAATACTGTACAGCTTTAGTTTGTCTCTAGTTTACAGCTATGTTTCATCATCTCAAACTGGCTTCTGCCTTTTTTCTTTCGCTCTTGTCCGGGCACTTCATCATCATGTCACATTTCTGCCCCTAGATTCCTCGGCTACTGATTGTTCCATCCTTCCCCTGCCAAGTCCAAGCCTTTTCGGGCTGACTCTAGTTGGCAGGGCTTCTCGTTTTGTCACTGTGCATATCATGTTACCCCGCGAATAAATGGCATTGCAGTTCTCACCACACTTCTCCCCGCCAAGCATTAAACAACCCAATGTGTAATATCAAGATAAGCTCCGGAGAAACTTTGGCGACGGAATAGACTCTCTAATACGCATGCCACGATAGATACTTAGCGATGCTATACATTTGATGTTGTACGTGATAACTGTCGGCGAGGTTACCTGACTTGGAAGCACACACTCTACCATGTCCTAAACGATGTACCATATGACTTAATACCTAGTACCTAGTAGTGCTGGTTGGCTATCTAACGCACTATAAATAGATCCAAGAATAATAGCTGAACAAGCGGAGCTGATTCCGCGATTTGATTACAAGTATAGTGGTTTGCAGTTGCTATCTCCACATTGGTTACCTACTAGGTAGGTGGATAAGCAAGGTAGGTAAGGATATGAGATGCTTTACATTCACACCCACTCGCGCCCACTCACAAGTAGATGGAGCCGTAAATGACAAGGTATTCCAGTCTCGTAGCAGCAGCTAAGATGACTGGTGAACAATCTATTTCATTGTTGCTATTGGACAAACTACGAGTAGGATCACTATTGGAGATATCTCTCCCTTAGACGTTGAAGATACATACATGTACCCATACCCGTCTAAGCAGGTGGACAAGAACTTCTTCTTTACTGTACGTGTATCCAAATTTTCCAAAGGAAAAATGCTGTAGATGGCGCGCGTGGCTGGTAGCCGTACAGTACTTGTGTGAATGTGTAAACTTCCAAGTTTTTTTTTAGTTTATTTTGCTATTCTCTGGCATTCAAAGAGAGCTTGTTCCTGGTCGCACAACCACTCCACACCAAACATCATCAACATCGATCATATGTACAGTACAAGTACTCCTTGCTCCATATATTGAGCCGACTCAGCCACAAATGGGATTTTATTTTGGGGTTCATCGTGCATCGTAAATGTCTAATAACAATTCGCATACGGATTATGGAGCTGAGAATAGCTTTCTAAATCTCTAATCCTTTTTCCATCGCTACTACATTAATATATCAAAATTAGCAGTCTCGTCAGTACCTGCATCCTGCATCATGCATCATTATTCTGCTCTTGGCTTGGGACGACCACACTGAACAAAGAGGTTTAACAGTACGATAATAAGAAGTACATAATGTTCGCGTGGCTAACAAGGGGGGCGGATACTACCTTAGGTAATGTGGACTAACTAAAGCGTGGCTCGCGAGGTGCTATTAAGTAATGCTACTACTACCCAACTGCTACAGGGCAAGACATGCGACTCTACCCCGTACATACAAGTAAAATGCTGTTCGATCGCCAGCCTTTTTGTGGATGACGAGCATTCCTTGATTGCCCCCTGGCCGTCTACTCAGGGTATATTCAGCAAAGCCGCAGCCCACTTTGCGCCGAGATTGGCGATGAGCAAGGTTATCTTTGGAGCGGATAAATGCCAGGAGCCTACCTGCATGTACGAAGGCTGCTAGGTAGTTAAGCTAACAGTCATGGTGTGTTCGATTCCTGGCGACCGCATTCCCCGAAATCACAGTCAAATCCTCATGTATGGAGTATGAATTACCCTTTCTTTTTTGGGGCGCAACTTCGCGACAATTACAGAGTTGCGCCAGTGCAACCCTGATGAGGAGTCAATCCCACGCACTCACGTGGATTTGGAAGTTCGGGACACAGTGAGTGCAGTTTGCGATTCTCGGCCTGCGCAAAGGGTGGGGATAGGACTGAAATCCATGTCTATAGCTGCTTTGATATTGCATAAGATTTGCGGAACCTGCCCGGATTCTGCATCCAACTACACCACATTCAACCAGATTGCCCAGGGCATGTTTCCTGTTGTCTGATTGTCTAATCCCCGCCTCAAAACTATGTTGTATCAGTACTACCTACGGTACCTAGGTAGGTTTACTCGTACAATACAGTATACCAAGAATATTGGGAATAAACAACCGAAAGAGGCTCAGCAACACTCCCTATAACAAAGCAAATACGAGTGCGCATTGCTGACATTGAGTGTGAAAAAGCATAGCCGCCCACATTATAATCTTCTAAGCAACTTGACGAGTACAGTATGGATTTCAAAGTCCGTTACCCACAAGGCAGGATTAGACGCGAGATGGATTAATCACAAGAATTTACTGGTGCATGTTTCAGAAGCAGTAAATCCCGTGCAGCTACCGAGCAGATGGTGGTCAGCATCAGCTATTCCGTCTCTTGTCTGATGTATCTTACCTCGGCTTCTTCACGCACGCCCCGGGGAGGGGATTGAGCTTCATTCAATTCTATCGACAAAATAGCCAAAAAAAAAAAAAAAAAAAAAAAAAAAAAAAAAAAAAAAATCCACTGCCATATGCGCATAACTCCGGTACTGCATGGTCAGCACGTGGTACTGGAGTAATACAATTTGGCAGCTAATTTGCATGATACAAGTTCCTGGGAAGTTGGGATCCAAGGGATTCAGCAATGCCTCTTTTCGTTGGCTTGGTTTGCCAGGAGGTAGCCCAAATTCTATAAACAAATACACACCAGGGCAATTAGGATGTGCAGGATGTCTAATTGGCTTTTCTTGTCTGAGGCGCTTTTTTTCTTTTTTATCTCTTTTTTATCCTCTGTTTTATTAGGAAAAAAAAAAAGAAGGAGTTATAGGTCCAATATGACCGGCCATCAAAGGAATGACAGCCTTACAGAGAAACATTCCTCCTCCCATTCGTTTCTCAACTTTTGAACATTAATGTATGTTTATCTTGGTCGGCCGCAGGTTCGAAGCCTGACTATCACGGCCGCTGACTCCTGTCGGCCTTCCGCTGACTGCATGTTTTATACCACACGGGGTGTAACCAAAACGATGAGACGTTAGAGGCTAGTATACGAAGCCTTGATAACTTGGAAGTCTAGTCTATTGGCTAACTGCTCGGCGATGATGTTGCGATAGTTCCCACTTTCGGTCAGAAACTTGTAAAGAAGCAAGGTCAGAGAACTCCCCCCTCATCCCAACATGAGACTTCTAGGGCATCTAGGCCACAGGTTCAGCGACCTACTATGTGATGAACGCGTGTCAGAGCGAGACTAGGCGATATGGAGGACTCATTGGTTAGGTACTTTTACTTTGAGAGGTGTTGTGTTATTCCGAACCAATCACGAGCGCATGCAAGAGCTTTACTGTAGTAGGTAGGTGACCGGGATGATATTTGTCCTTTCTCCGCGTTGAGGATATTAAGATCAATATTGTAAGATCAATGGGGATAAATTCACACCTGTGTGCGGGCAATATCTTGGAATAAAACGGCCATCTACTGTATGCTTAGGTCGTAACTATAACGTCTGCACCCCTGGTTATATCTGAGGTTTACTTGTGTGTTTGTGGTTAAACTCGGCTTTAAATACTACCTGGTAAGGCGTCATATGGATGGAATACTTGGGTATCCAGGTAGAAACGTACCACCCAGTACTACCTTAGATTGTAGGTAGAGAGTACTTCTTGTATATGCAATAAAGAGCGCAGTATATGCCGTATCTATCTATAGTATGGAGTACAATGTACCTCTAACGATGAAAGAACGTTGCAACCACAATCAAACAGTATTGCCGTTCCTTCCTTTGCTAAATATGTTACGCCTTCTGAGTATCAGCAGCGCTTCAGAATTCTGATCCCCACCCACTATCTATCAACGTCTCCTCCATTTCTTCTCATTTTGCTTGAATCTCATTCTCCAATTACTTGTCTCGTATCCCAAATGGAGTGCGAATAACTGAACACAGCGCACTACAATCGCGAATTGCGTAACCACGAGATGACCGAGTCATTAAGCACAGCTTTCAGATTACCCTGGAGGGAGAACATATAGACGGAGCGCATGAAACACGCAGATCATCTTTGGATATCCTTGGATGTACTCGTAATGCAATTAGTCAACTCTGACTACAGCTACTTAATGTGGTATGGAGACCCCAAGCTTTTCTTTACCAGGATTATGACAAGCCAGCTAAATATTAACCAGAACCTAATCTAAACCATGGGTTGAGACACGAGGTTGCCATGTGCGTCTGATTCGGATTACTCTCTCGTGGATCCCTACAATACTCCATAGAAATGATGCAATACTTGCTTGATTCAGATATCCGTGTGTTGAGCTTATTCTACAGTAAAGACTCTGAGGCATTTACGGCATGACCGCGCGCTTTAAACCAACTTATCAGTGCCATGGATAGAAATACCAAGTATTATATTCTGCCAAGAAGGCTGGTGTCATCTTACAGTATTAAGCTTACCGGAGATTGATAATCAACCCCGCCCTTCTAGCCAGGCATCAACGCACAACTGGTCAAGTGACGGATCAAAGCAGTAAGGTAAGACTGTGATGTGAAATCCATCTCTAGATAGGTACGTAATAGTACTAATGTCAGAGTAAGACCTCTTATACATAGCAAATATGGCAACGTGGGTGCGCCTGGCGACTAAGTGAACTATGATGAGATAAAGCGAACTTGGTGAAGAGAGGCCTCATTTGAACTTTGACAAGATCTTCAGTCACAAACATCTTCAGTCACAAACATCTTCAGTCACAAACCCGTAGGGGACACGATGTAAATATCATGCAGATATTCACTATACTTCCAGTGAGAATCCGAGTTTTTTTTTTTTTTTTTACCCGAGTTTTTTTTTTTTTTTTTAAACTACATTTTCATAACTTACTTTGCCAAATACTAATTACTCCTTATGATATAGTCTAATGTTGAATATTCCTGGGTCTGTTTACCTAAGCGAAACAGTATTTGTTTATGCGGCCTGGTTATACTTATTATGTCTCCTTTATGAAGAATCCCATTAGCCAAGGTGGTGTGTATGAAATGGGAGCGTCGTCAAGCCAGATTTGTAGCATCGAAGCGATATTCACAAGAGTAGACCGTGAAAAGATCGGCGTACAGGACGTCGTTCATCTACTACATTGAACAGAGAGGTATTCATTTCGGTGGGATGTTCTCTCTTACTACAGTGTCCTTGCTAATGAAGGTGATGAAGTGTTGCAAACATAACCGACTCCATGAAACTTTACGCTCGCTTGTGCGTCTTTTACCTTGGGAGAAATTACCTGAGATTATGCCTACTTCACCCACAATAATATGTTACCAAGGAGTCGAAACAGCCAACTCGCGCTCTGCACAATACACATATTGCCTTTAGCTAGTGCTTTTTCTTGCAAACCAATAGATCCTTGCGATAGATGTTGACTAGTAAGGGTCGGCTGCTTTACTCTTGAGAAAATCAGCCTCCTTGTCCAGAGTCTAAGCTGTCGATGTCTATTGAGCAGCACTTGGCGTCAAATGGGCCATCAGATTTGTGTAGCTGAAATGAAGTGATTGGTAGCCAGGCTCAGTTGCGGCTGCTCAAGCGTTTGTTTCGCAGCATAATGCGGATATATGGCTGCGTCTTTCTGAAATAGGAACGACTGGCTACCCGTCTACCCGTCTTCCCGTCTGCCGAGCAGCCAAGATAATATTCCAAAGACCCGGTACATGTCATTACATTACGGAGTACAATCCCGAGACATTGTATTGCTTTGCTTTACTCCTGATACGTCGGACAAATCTTGCCCTACTTGCAGTTGTCTCCACTCGGTGAAGCTGCATTACAAGGATCAATATCTTTGTGTTGGCTGAGATCCCGATGAAAGTTGGATCCATTGGCTAGAATTAAACACAATCATGTAGGGATGGGAAACAGGAACTGCCAACTAGTCAAACCATGGCCTTGCATATGGCGTTACAAGGGGCCTCAAGGCTCTGATACTGGCCAACCAGAACTTTTCGGTCACTACCTTCCAAGACAAAAATTGCGTTGCTAGAACATGCCTCGCCTTTTGATGGTGGATTTGGTCTTGCCACGTAGGACTCCGAAGTCTGTACTACAGCTGTTGGTTGGTAACAGATGATAGACTTACACCTTGGTTTTGGGAGCAATTTCCCCGGATCTGATCCGCCACCTAGTTCAGCCCAGATCAAGCACCCCCACGCCTCCTTATTTTAAGTCAAGTCAACAAAAAACCTGCAAATTATTCCCAATATGTCCACATATATTCGTATAAGTCACCTTTGGCACAACTTTGGCGCCAACAGTATGGCTAGAAATGTATGACGCGTGTCTTGTCGTGCCTATGCGGTGAGGCGTTTGAGCTAATGCATTTGTCTCCTTCAATTCAATCAAAGCATCGCCGCAATGCTTCGATCAATTTCCTTCTCTTTCTCAACCCGCGTTTATTTTGTCTCTTTGTACCGCTGGACCGCTGGGCAACGCCATCGAGAAACGCCACGTGTGCTACTTTTCCCTCCGTTTATTGGCTAACATTAGGAGAATTCCTTTCAGAGAAAAGGGCAACATTGCTTCTTGAAGCTGTTGAAGTGTCTATTTTGACTGCTAGGCGGAGTCAGGCTGTCAAAATGACCCACGATGACCCATCAAGACAACACAGATACCATCGGAGATTCCTGTTCCGCGTAGCTTAGATGTGGCATCTTCCCGCCTCCCAAGGTCATTCTTGAGTTCTAATTTACCAAAGCCTCGAAAAAGAACAGCCGGATTGTACCTAAGCTGCGAATTTGACCGCCTTCTTAAACTTTTACTCAACAATTTAATACACCAAAAGGAACAGCGACAAACGTTCAAAATCCAGAGCTACCAGCAGTTGAGTAGTCGCCATCTTGAATTGGACCCACAAAATTGTTTGCTTCATACGAGTATACGAGTACGTGTAGCGCCAGCTTGTCAAGGGCAAGGGGGGGCGGCATGGATTCCCTGCCTTGTGATTTTGTTAATTTGATCTTAGCCCGCCCGATTCTCCGGCAGAAACTGAGGAAGGGAAGAGCGCATATTTCGACAAGAGAAATTATTCCAATGTTAAGTAAGGATAAGGAGTATCTGGGTCTAGAAACCAAACCATTGTTATGCAATAAAGAGGGTTGTGCTGGTTGTTTGCCTGCTTGCTGAACGCACGCCCCCCTCTGATTTGAAGGATGGATAAAAAGATGAAAGGCGTAGGGCGTATGCTTTGTATCTGGCAAATGGACTAGGGAGATTGTCATGGACTTGTTCTAATAGGCGCAATAAGACGCTTGATCTAGTATAGCTGGTTTATGTTGTCTCTACGTGCCTAGCTGTGATACCCTATTGTAATTTCTTTTATTCAGTCATATTGAGGTTCGTTATTGATACAGCTATGGTCAATTTGCTTTCTCCGAGCCGCTCAGTACCTTATAGCAAAGCTGATCTATTCCTATGCTGCGAGTTGTAAGGTTTTAGTATACATGATGGTACAATATTATATTGTGATATAAGAGAAACTGTTGATCATCTAATATGACTAGGTTAAATGGAGTTTACTCTTAGACGCTTTGTATCAAGCCAATTTCTCCTTCGTTGGCATTCAAGCATACAAACAATTATACAAAGTACATTGAGATGAATAAATTCTAGCTTCCATGTACTGAAACTCCATCATTAAGAGATTATGAAAAGCTCTTGATACTAGTATAATCATTTACGCATTGAATGAGTGAGGTTTAGTCCCCCTTTATACAGTTTGACCTCCATCTTAAGGACACTAGTGTAGAATCTCCAGCGTTACAGGGATGGTATATACCTATATCTCTCGTGATATAAACCTAAGAGTAATAAAACTAATATGTGCTAATCATTCATCTCTATAATGTTGTCCTAATGCTTCAAAGACAGATGAGCTCATTAAAATGGTCTACGAGGCGACCGCCACTAACTACATAATACAGAAAGAAGCACATGATATTTGGCTCTGATTCTCGTTCAAGCACGTTCAAAGAGACGGCTCTACTACCGCATAACACTCTACCATGCGACTATTTCCTTAGTCTCAAGAATCGCAACAACTCGAAATCAACTCTTTCTGTTCTAATACATGCAATGATAAGAGCCATTGTAAAGCCCTTCAGACGTGTTGAAACTCTAGATTAAAACTCCGAAAACCCCCAAAAAATTATGCACTGAAGCAAGCAATATGTTTCAGCACTGAGGGCATAAACCTCCTTTCGCCTGACCTTTAACCAGAGACCGTTGTGCTAGCCGCAAGGTTGAAACTTTGCAACTGTTCTGATATGGGTTGTGCAGTATCCACCGCTTCTTCCAAGGGCGGTTCACCCTTTTGCTGCTCCGTGGTGGGCTCAGTATTCGTGAGTCCTTTACGGATAGCTAGGACGCTGTCCACAATAACAGCATCAATACCTTCCTTGACTTGGCGCTGCGAAGCTGTTAGTTCTCTATCTTCATGGATACGAAATAAAATAAGGAAAAAAAGGAGATTGTAACTATTGAAATTGAAAAAACATACCTGAACCATCATTGAATCATTATTAAGCATGCCATAGCTGACGCACACTAATCCGTTCTCCTTCACAACTCTCACCAATCGAGGACTATTGATCAGGGGCTCGGCTGCCGAAACAATGCCGAGAAGATTCCAGCGGCTAGCAAATCGGATAGCTTCTTGCAATGATGATGCTCGAATGTCTCCAACTGGAGAGACACCTGCATCGGTAAGGAACAGAATTGGGATGGAGGGTTGCTTGAAACTTAGACACAAGCAAATATCAGGGTTGAAGGAGCTAAAAATGATATGCCTCTCTCCAGCCAAATCGTAGACTTTGGATAGCACGGTATCACAGAAAGAATTCAGCTCCACTGCATACGTATCCATTTCGTGCTCTTCGCTTTCGTGAAGCATAGGATACTTCATCTCAATGTTAAAACCAATATGCTCCGGTAGCTTTCGGAACAAGTCTTCCAAAGTCGCAAAGGGTGCCTGAATGAAGTTGCCCCGCGAATTGGCCTTGAATCCCTTTTCCTTGAAGTCCCTAGTGTGCTTCATGCGCTCCTCCATCTCCTGCTGTAGACCGCTGCCGGCATAGCCCATGGACTGTGATCGTTGTGGTGTAAGGCTATTACTTCGTGCGCGGCCAACGGCAGACTTTCCATTATGGCTTGTGCCATTTTGGGGATGATTGGGCCGCCTATTATCCGAGTTGATGTGCAAGAATTGCTCCAAAGTGAGAGTGTGAACGGGGGCATCGATACCCGTTTCGCTAACTAAAAAGTCGTGGTAAATGACAGGGACATGATCCTTGGTGAGCTGCACATCAAACTCGACGTAGTGAGCACCAAGGTTAGCTGCGGCGATGAAAGAAGGTAGTGTGTTCTCGCCAAGCTGTAGAGACTTATTAGAGGTAATGTTCTTGCCGAGGCCTCGGTGACCGATGAGCATAGTAGATGAGAGCTTCTTCCAGTACGTCTGTCTCGAAGTAATTTCCATGTTAGGGTGGTAGAAGGGTGTGATGACAGAAAAGTTGAAGTTGACCGTTCCAATCACTTCAAGGCTACTGTTCATGATGGGTACGCACAGGTCGCCCTGCAGATTCATACGCCCGGTACCAAGTGTCGGCTTAACAGAAGACATGAGAGCCACGGCACGGCCGATCTTGTTCTTGTTGTTCCCAGAATAAGTTGGGACAATATCAAAGAGAAGTTTGACCTTGGCTGCGTCTTGCGTTGTGAAGACGATCGGTTCGGTAGATATGTGCTCATGAATGGGAAGGTCAACAATGGTTGGTTCACCCTGGGCTCCGTCGGCGGCTACTACGACAGATAGAGCCGTGTCGAGCTGCGTGTTATGCGCTTCTGCAAGCGGGACACTGTCAAGGTTTACTGCATCGAGCTTCTTTCGAAGGTCCATAGATCCAAGACTAACCAGGACCAGGCTTTCGTTTGTCAGATATCGATGACCAAACGTCTTGACCAGCTCAGCTGGCCGCGGTGCGGGCGGCGACCCGTTCGAACGACGGCCATCAATGGAAGACAAGTTTTCTGTAGGGTTGAGCGGTGGAGATGCGGTCACGCTTCTAGTAGTAGTCTCCGACTCGTTTGTATGGGCTGCGAGGAGCCTTGCTATTTGCATATGTCCACGCAATGCTGCGTGTTCTTTGGCCATCCAACCAGATGCATCCGGTTTGGAGACATCCGCCCCAGCATCAACGAGTAGTTGAACAACAGAGAGCGAGCCGTCAACCGCAGCGACATGTAAAGGAGTCCAAGCATAAGATTTCTCGGCAATTTCCACATCTGCCTTTTGGGATTTGCTCTCTAAAATAACACGGGCACACTCATCATGTCCAAATCTGGCGGCAACATGGAGGGCCGTCTCGCCTGTCTTATCAGTCCAGTTGACGTTAACGCCAGCATCAACAAGCATTTTAACGATGACGGTGTAGTTAGATTTGGTAGCGAGCGCGAGAACGGCACCAGACTTGGCCACTGTCTTCCGGATTTCGGTCTTGGCTTCGCTGCTGCCTTGCCAATTCTCACCCTGAAGCAGAGCTTGCGTGGTTAGAGGGTGGCCACCGATGACACTGAGATGAAGTGGTGCGTATCCATCACTGTCTTGCCACTCAGGGGCATCGATGCCGTCCTTCACGTCAAACTGATTCCACTGTTGCATCCTTGCCATGATGATTTGACAAACAACAACGAATCCAAACTGAGCAGCATAGTGGAGCGGTAGCCGACCGAGAGTGTCACGACCTTTCAAAGCAATTCGCTGGCTTTCAGACATATTGTCAAATAGATATTCAAGAATTTGCACCGCCTCATCATCCTTGTTGAGAAAAGTGGATTCGTTCTTGTTAATTTCCTTGACTTGAACGGCAGAAGAAACTGCAGGTTGAAGATGCTTCTTGTTGAAGTGTGTGCCAGCTGGTACTGGATATGTGTTGGTATCCTCATTTGTGGGCGCAGATCTGGTTCGGCCGATGTGAATGACAAGGCGATGAATACAATTTCGGCCATTGATATCCTCTGGTTCATCGAGATCTTTGATGTTTTGGAGAAGGTATGCGATGCATGCTCTGGATCGCCCTGAGATTGATCGTTGCAGTAAATTAAGCAAAAGAGGCTGTGATGCATTCTCTGACAAGACAATATGTGCTTCATTCAGCCCAGATTTCAGTGATGCAACATCATTGTTGCGGACGGCGTGCTCTAGCATGTCAAGTTGAGCCTGCGGCATGTGAAGGAACACCTTGGCCGACGATCTGCTAAAGGAACGGGTGGACCGCTCCGACGTAGAATCATCTAGGTTCTGTGCATCTCCCAGCACTGAAAGCCATCGGTTAATCTCGCTAAGCAGTCTCGTGATGTTTCCATCTCGAGCAAAAGGCCTTGTATCAACTTTCGTTGACATATATCGGTGTTGAGAGGCAATTCCCGGCACCTTTTTATCCGCTTTCTTGGTGATCTTGACGAAACCCTTGCGGTTAATCTCACCAAACCACTGTAAGTTTCTCAATTGGCTTCTTAGCTCTAACAGCGCGCCCATCACCTCCTCAATCTCATCCTGATCCAGAGTCGCAATGACATCGGGCACGCGCCCATAGCGATTCTGTAAGAGGTTGACGCGTCGGCAAACCTCGGCGTACTTTTTGTTATAGAAGGAGTCGACATCTTCAAGGTTACGATCGAGGGCAAAGGAAAGCTCTACATTGTTGCGAGTTAGGAAAGAGGCTTAGCCTCAGTAAGAGAGAACCTTTTAAGATAGCCCACCTGCTGGATCTACAGCTTCGCCATTTCGGGCTTTCTCGGCTGCCGCCTTGACGATTTTCTTGAGGCCCTTGTAGTTGATATAGGCGGCCGCCCATTCAGGGACCTGGTTTCGAGGAAGGCTTTTTGAAGAGGACCGTCTCAGTGAAAGGCCGCCCCGGAGCGGTAAGGGTTGGGATTAAATTGATCCCAAGCAAGTAACTCACTTTCGTCCAAACTTCATCTTCTAACCAATCCGCTTCTCTGCTCTTTACTTCCGGTTTTGGTAGGCTTTCCCTTCTCCCTTTGGCTGTTGCCGATTGGCTAGGACCTGCGTGGGGGGTGTTGTGTCAGACGCTTCTTTCTTTTTTTAAATCCTCTAATGGAGGGGCAATAATCGTCATGTTTCGTATATCGCAACGAAGTAACCTAGACTGTGGCGGCATTAGGAGGGATTTCTTTACTTACAAGGTAGCAGCGCAATTGTTTTGTCGGCTCTAGATAGGTAAAATTAGAATATGGGAAGAGGGAATGTTGGGAAAGCGAAAGAGAAGGAGAAAGGGGGTAGATGGAAGACATAGTAGATGATAGAGTAGAAACTAGAAGTGCTAGGAGATTCTGGATCAGACCGCGTGATAATCACCAGCCTCCACGTTCCTCGGCAATTCGCTCTAACAAATGCGGATGGTCGTGAAACAGTGCG
This sequence comes from Trichoderma oligosporum, assembly GCA_015266385.1. Lineage (NCBI taxonomy): Eukaryota > Fungi > Ascomycota > Sordariomycetes > Hypocreales > Hypocreaceae > Trichoderma > Trichoderma oligosporum. The sequence continues at coordinate 12,959 of JACBYL010000443.1, read as the reverse complement.
CGCGATCCATGACTTGGCGCCGCTGAGTCCAGATGGCTCAAAGCCAAAGGGGAGGAAAGAGTGAGGATGACAGAAAAAACGAGGGACCGGAGACGTACAGCTTTGATGATCAATTGGAGGAATATGAGCGAGCTATGGTCGTAATAGTGGTTATTCGCAACGTTGTCCAACGGAAGCTCGCATTGAGTAGTCTAGGGCACCAGTCACAAGAACAGCCTCGTAAGTTTGCTGTGCTTACAGATATCTGTCAAGATTCTTTCCGAGCAGCGAAGTGACTTATAGACAGTCCATGAATAACAACGACAGAGCGAAATGTGATATTCGGAGAACCACGTCGCCTTTTTCAATGCCGGGCGCCCGTTTCGCTTTTTGACCGTCTTCTTCTTTGTTCAGTGAAGATGCCTATTCAAGAATGAAGGAGAAAAAACCAGAGGAGGAAGGAAAAAAAAAAAAGAATTAAATCGTTCATTCCGCTCTCCACACCATCGTCTCCCGCTTTTGGCAGCTTTAAATACTCACGGCGTAATGACGAGAAAAAACTGGCAGTCCGGACTCAGTCCGTCCACCATGTCAACCAGCCGGAGCCCTCTCCAACAAGGACCCTGAATCGAGTTCAGCGCCACTCAGATTTCGCCGTTGGTCGCCTGGTGGAGTAGAGTTGTCATGTACTCCGTAATCTGCTGTCAACCCCCTGAACTACTATTCCTTGGTATCCTGGAGTTGGAGCACATGGAGCACATGGGTTGCTTGAGTGGACATGGTCTGCCCCCTCGTGACTTGCTTTTCGGCACTTATTTGCATTCGCGCCGGCCCATATTGTAGCATTCCGGTCCTGCCGTCAGTCAGTGCATCAATTTGGTGCTGTCTCACTGTGGCTTAGCGACCCCAGCCGCCAACAACGTGCTGATAACAGCGCTGTTGGTCACTATCAGGGTATTGATAAGCACTGTACCAGCAGCACTGTGGTCAATTGGGATCGATCTGTGTGTCCCATATAATACGATGGTAAACCTGCATGGAGATGACATCCCAAACATCATCTCAGGCTTGTACTACGGAGTATACTCGTATTTGTAGTGAGAGACTCAAAACTCCAACATGCATGTATGGAGTACCTTCGTGCATTAAACTCGCATGCAGTCATCATAATCGTACAATAATTTTTCCAGCAGGCCAGGGGTCCCTCCAGTCATGCGCTACTTGTACATACAACATCCAAATAAATATTCGCCGTTCCCCCGCCAATTCTATATGCAATGCAGAGGATGAATAATAATTACTAGGCAGTAAGAAAATCGGTCGCAGTTGATCTGTCTCTTTCTCTCCTTCATCATCCTATGATTATGATCCTCTCGCTGTCATGGCTGCTCTCCGGAGTACACCGCCTTCTCCTGGCAAACAGGTTGACCAAGACAATAGTATCTGCTAAGGCCTCGATTCTGCAAGGTTGGACTCAGCTGTGTTCCCAAGATCGTCGGGAGTTTTCAGCCTCTCGTTCTCTAGCCTTTCGGTAACCCCAGGAGAAGCATCGTGGCCTCTAGATTCGTTGCCAAGATATGAGTGATCGCGGTTGATTACATCTTTGTCCCCTAAAGCTAACCTTGATTTCGATTCTCCTGAGATGGGGTCATCCACAGGCTGTACTGTAGAAGTTCGGCAAGCTCCCAATTCAACTGCACAGACCTTTCCGCGGCAGCCTGACCAATGTGAAGCGCCATTGAAGTCCGAAAGCTAGGCGAAAAGTCGGGATAGAGAAGCTTACTCTCAATGGAAATCGTCGTCTTTCTCACAAACTCATATTCTTTCCATATGCTCTCTAGTTGAAGTACTCTGCTTTTGGATTTGCCAATGCCATAATTGAGTGCTAATAACTTTTGCTGCGGCGTAACTTCCTGAGCCAAGGTGTCAAGGAGATTGGCAAAGGAACGGCTGGAAACTTTCAAGCTGGTTAAAAGAGACTTTGAAGGTGGCTGCTTTATACACCCAAGGCCAAATATATCTAATAAAACTCGTATTCGACCGGCGATATAGGACTTGCTCGCGTTACCCCCTGCCTTGAGCAACGTTTCTACCATTGGTTGAGAATTTGCTAGACTGCTAGTCAATCTAATGGCGGCTTTCCAATCCAGAGCATTAATACATTCGTCTAGAATGGATTTGACTGTATTCAGGCTCAAATTTACTCCAGATTGCATGCATGAAATGAAGAATGCCGCAGCTTGGTCAAAGAGCTTAAAGTGAAGCAGGCCATGAATGATTTCTTCTACCAAAGCCTGAGAGAGTGGAAGGTGGTCCCAAACCCACTCTCCAGTAAGGGTTCGACGCCTAGAGTCCAAAGCCCAAGGAATGAGGTTGGGGTTTTCTTCAATGTCTAAGATGTGTCTCCTGCGAACTTTTGCGCCAGTTCGATTATCGAGCCCAGTGATGCACGCTAGGGCTCTTAGAAATTTCCCATGATTATTGGTGCATTTGTAATGATTTAGGATGACGATAAAGGTGGAAGGTGTAGGCTGTAGTAGCCGGTATTGAAAGAATGAAGCTACTAGCGCCTCGGCAAATGTGTGATGACCTGATTTGTTGAATGCAACAATGAGGGTATTGTAGGTGTGGATGTCCGGTGGATGCGAAGAAACTAGAATATTGTAACAAATCCTGCCAACCTTTTCCTTCATATTGAGATTTGAGGTGGCAATCAAGGATCTCAACCGCTTGTTCAATAATATAGTATTCTCTTGTGCCCTCGCTGAGTTAATAGATCGGAACGTAAAGCCCAGGTCTCCCTTATCTAGCAGCGCATAGGCTTTCTTCAGCGAAGAGCCAGACTGATCATCAGGAAGAAAGCTAGTGCGCTCTAGAAGTTTCCGCACAACGCTCTCGGTACTCAAGGATTCGCGGAGTAGCTGGACCTGATTTCGAGGTTCTCGGTAGTACTTCCCCTTTATAGACTCTTCTTGTATGATTGCATTCTGAAGTTCTTCGTAATTTATTTGTCTAGCGGAACTGGATAGTGTCCCGCTTGGGCAGCCATAATGCTCATGCTTTAAAGCTTCAATAAGATCAGATTTGCTTATAGTTGCCGGTTGGTGAATTTCCTTCATATAAGGACGATTTGTGTATATCATCTTCAGACTCTGCCAAAGCGCATTCATTTGCCGAATGGTGAGCTCTGGCGCCTCTGGGTCGGCGTCCGGGTTTGTCGATTGTCGATAGTCTTGGAGGTCAGCTAGTTCTTTTCGCGCCTCTTCCAGCTGACGATCTAATTCTCTTCTGCGGTCATCCTTTCTGACAGCATCTACCAATGCTGCCGTGGCGAATACCGAACTATAGCACGCCGTGAATAGCTCGGCGAACGTCGGTTTTCGGCGAACAGTGGTCGCTCTCTTGCCTAGGGTATCGATGGCATTGCCGCAGGCTTTGCACCCGCCACGGTGAGCCTTTCCGGCTCTGGACAGGAGCGTCTGCATTGCCCCGACATTTGTACGCAAGCATACAAGCTTTGGGGCGATCGGAGCGATCTGTGGTCTCCAATTGAAGTCGAAACTCAAGGCTTACAACAAATCAAACGAAAATCGAACGATGCTCCAACTTCTCTCTGAAAGAGGTTTCCTGTTAGTCACGTGATTATTTTGTTATTCCCAACCCCCACCAAGACAAGATCCCTCTTACACCCATATGCATTGACGAGAGCACAATTACTTTTGGAGTCAAGGTAGATATTTCTAAGAGAGATTATCGAATCTATTTCAATTGTTTTCATAATAGTCCCATCTTGTACAATCACTTCAACAATGTTTTCTCTTACTCTTACCGCAGAACTAACGGGGTTTGTGCTATGACAATTGCCCCGCGATCTCACAAGCAACATTCACTCACATAGAAACAGCGTGACCAACTTGCGCCCTGACGATACGCAGGATAATCCGTTCTGGTACATGTTCAAGGTCCAATGTACGTCTTGCAGAGAAACACACGATAACTATGTCGGAGTAAATCGCTTTGTGAGTCTGCTCTGCCTTTTTCTCAAATTCCTCGAAGGATAACTAATCTCTCTCCAAACTAGGAAACCAATGAGATGAGTGGCAGTCGAGGTGAAGCAAATTTTGTTTGGAGATGCAAAAATTGCAAGGCAAGTCTTCTTAATATTATCAGTGATATTACAAGATAAATTCTCACACATTCGACTTTCTTATAGCGAGAGTCATCCGCGACAATCAAAGCAGCTCCCGCAGCTTACGAACAAGGAGAGCCCCCAAAGCCGCAAAAGGTAATTGAGTTTGATTGCAGGGGCTTGGAGTTTACGGAGTTTAAGCCAGAGGTACGTTGAATTTTCATTTGCATGGATAAATCGTTAAGTTTAACTGACATTGGTTCATCTAAAGGGTGAGTGGCTGGCCGATGGGATTGAGTCTGGTACAAAGTTTACCGGAGTTGAGCTAATGGACGGAGAGTGGTTTGACTATGATGAGAAAGCAGGGGAGGAAGTTAGCATCAAGGAACTGAAATGGGTTATGAAGAGAGCATAACATAGAAAAAATATCATAGAAAAAATATGAAACGCTTCAACTGTGATATTCTGAAATATGAGTAGAACACATATCTAGAATAGGTAAGCTAGAAAAGCTATCAATAATAACACTCCTCAAGATTATCCGCATACCCCCCTTACCCCACCTAGGTACTTACCTAGTATTCTTTCACGATATTGACCTAAAGCTTCAAACTTCTACTTTTGTTTGCTGTTTGCTATAGCCAACTTCATGAAGAGTGTATTTCTCCCTACACCACATGGCCTCCATCACCGCAAACTCGCCAGCGATTAGCTATCTCACGGATGCTGCCCATATGCTTCGAATTGCGGCTCCAGAAACATCGGCGCATCTCCTGAACCAAAGAGCATGCCTTCTTCATTGTCATGGCATGACGCCTTCGGACCTCCAGCAACAACATGTCTGCGCTGCATGCGGACACATCATGATACCAGGACAAGGAACAGAACTGAGATTAATAACACTGAGAACACGGAAAAGAAAGGCACGGCTGTCAGAAAAGACGACAAAGGCTGACTCTGCAACAGAGCGGAGCAAAGAGTTCTCCTGCGGGTTTTGCAGCAGAATCACCAAAGTTCCTCTACCAACCCTGGAGCCCGTTACGCGCCGCAGAGCTGCCGATGCTAAGATACAAAAGACTAAGAGCAATGTTGAGACGCAGAATGTAACTACAGCGAATGCTAGCAGCAAGAAGCGCGCGAAGGGCCGCAAGGCTGGGTTACAGGCTCTTCTGTCTAACCAGCAACAACGCCGATCGAATCCCCTGTCGCTTGCAGACTTTATGATGAAATAGTGAACGCGTTTCATATTCATCCGGTTCCATCAATCCCTACATCAGACAACCAACACGGCGAATGTTCATGCCCAGCGATGAGAACTAATATTTATGAGAAGAGAAATCTCAGATCTTGCGACAGGGCAAAGAAAGATTCATTTGCTAGTGCTAGGCCACGATTTGGATGACCGACGTATCGGGAACCTTCTAGCGCAGCCAGTATGACATAACGGCGACCGCCTACTAATCTGCCCCTCCAAAAAATTTAGAACCCCGCCGTCGAGTCAAAACATTTCATTGCGACAACTTTAGAATATTTTCTTTTTTTTGCAGTATTTTAGCGACAGATTTGATCAAAAATGGCCGCTGAGAACGAGAAAAAGAATTTCTTTGAGTCTATTGGAAACCAGGCTCAAGGTATATCAACGGATACAAGTGGCGATACAGCTGAGGAGGACAATGTCAGACCCGTCGACGAGATCGAATCGCTATGCATGAACTGCCATGAAAATGTAAGTCTCTTTGTTCATGCTTTGCAAAGAGTTGTCAAGTGGGCGCAATTTGTTTACAGAACAAAATAAAAATACTGACTTGGCCTACAGGGCATCACAAGGCTCCTTCTTACCGCAATCCCATATTTCCGCGAGGTGGTCATCATGTCTTTTTCTTGCGAGCACTGCGGTTTCCAGAACAATGAGATGCAGCCGGCTGGCACCATCCAACCCAAAGGCACGCACTATGAACTCCGCTTAACCACCCTTGATGACTTCTCTCGTCAAGTCATCAAATCCGACAATGCTACGGTCAAATTCATCGAGATCGACCTCGAGATCCCTGCAGGCCGCGGCCAGCTGACAAATGTAGAAGGCCTGCTGTCGGGCGTCGTTGATGACTTAGAGATGGGACAGGAGGCGCGCAAAGAGCAAGCCCCCGAGATTCATGACAAGGTCGCAGACATCATCAAGAAAGGCAGGGCCATGCTTGCAGGCGAGTCGTTCCCCTTCCGAGTCTACGTTGACGATCCTACCGGCAACTCTTTCATCGCTCCCGACCTTAAGGACGGCGTCGGCAAGTGGGAGAAGCACGAATATGCCCGAACACCGGAGCAGAACGAAGCCCTCGGCCTCGCAGACAGTGACGCAAATGCCGATCCTACGCTATCTAACCTAGGCCTATCAACCGACGGCGACATCATACCTAACGAGGTCTATAGCTTCCCAGCCACATGCCCCGGTTGCATGCACGCTTGCACAACACACATGAAGATGGTTGACATCCCTCATTTTAAACAAGTCGTGCTCATGTCTACCGTCTGCGAAGCCTGCGGTTACCGTTCCAATGACGTCAAAACTGGTGGCGAGATTCCCGACCACGGCGAGAAGATCACCCTGGCTGTAGATGGCGAGATCGATTTAGCGCGCGACATCCTCAAGAGCGAGACTTGCGGCCTTGAGTGCCCTGAGCTGAAGCTGCACGTCAACCCCGGCACCCTAGGGGGACGTTTCACCACAGTCGAGGGTCTTCTCACGCAGGTCCGTAATGACCTCCACAGTCAAATCTTCGAAGCTGGCGAGGGTGGCGACTCTCTTAAATCAGATGAGAAATCCGAGTGGGATAAATTTTTCACTGGTTTGGATGAGGCGATTGCTGGCTCCAAGCCGTTTACAGTGATTTTGACAGACCCGTTTGCGAGCAGCTATGTTCAATCGCTGGTTGATCCCCCAGCACCAGACCCCAAGATTAAGAAGGAAATGTACACAAGGACAGATGAGGAGGAAGAGGAACTAGGTTTGAAAGATATGGTAACTGAAGGATATGAGGAGCCTGAAAAGGAAGCGGAGAAAGCGAATGGACAGGACTGACCATAATGATTGATGGGCGTGAAGAAACAAAAAACAAAAAAAAAAAAGTTATAAAAACTAAAAAAAATGCTGGGACATGGGGCTTTGGAGAAAACAAAAAACGGGCTGATTTCTTTTTCTTTTCCTTTTTCTTTTTCTCCCTTTATTTAGAAATTATTCTTCTACATGAGAGCATCTAGAACAGGTACATTTTATCTTGAAAAAAGAAATTCACACATCAATTACTACCTAAGAATTATCTCATAGGATTTAAAGAAAAAGTAATGCATGTTCATAACCCTCCGTCTCAGTATTTATTACGTCGTACCAACAACTCAAGCTACAAACAGGGTATTCAGAGCAAACAAAGATTTGAAGCAAAAAAAGAAAAAAAAAAAAAAAAAAGAGACAAAAGAAAAAAGAGAAGAAAAAAGAAAAAAAAAAAAAAAAAAGAGACAAAAGAAAAAAGAGAAGAAAAAAGAAAAAAAAAAAAAAAAAAGAGACAAAAGAAAAAAGAGAAGAAAAAAGAAAAAAAAAAAAAAAAAAGAGACAAAAGAAAAAAGAGAAGAAAAAAGAAAAAAAAAAAAAAAAAAACAGGGAATTATAAAGACACAACACAACCTCTTGCAAACAAAGGAACAGATGCCAAATCATAAAGAGAAGCACTCCGAATCCCCCCGTTAATATAAAACGTCCCATAACGCCGTTGTCCATGCCGCAAATTTGTCCTTTGCCGTCTTGTCTGTCTGTCGTGCTGTCCTTGCGTATATATCTGTCCATCTTTCCCAGATAAACTAGAAAAAAAAAAAGAAAATTGAAAGGAGAAATGAAAAGGGCGTGGGGGGGAAGGGGTGAAAAAAAGAAAAAAAAAGACAAAAAGACAAAAAGACAAAAAGACAAACAAGGAACATCAAGGCGAAAATTGATCTTGTCTTTCCCACCTATCCCTTGTATCTGACTTTTTCCTCCCTATATAAGAGAAGAGGATGCTTCGCCCTCCTTAAGTAGCTAGCTAGCTGGATGGGAAATTTGTTGTTGAGGACTGCGCAATTTTCAAAAAAGAAAAAAAACTGTATCTTTTTTTTTTTTTTGCGGCATTTCCTATTCCATCTGTTTAATTTCTTGTTCTTTTTCTTTTTCTTTTGTGTTTTGTATTGGTTATACAGAGCTTTGGTGAGCGTGTGTTCTGCATTGGCTCTTTTGCGTCTTGCATACTCGTCATGATGAGATGAGCCTAGTTGGGCCGAGTTCTGACTGACAAATATGGAAGTAATACTGATGGGGCAAATCTGAGATCGAGTTATCAGAAAGGGGCGAGGTGCGGTTTAAAAGAAGGATGGTTTAGTGAGAACACGATATTCAACATAGTCTTCCCCGTCAATGTTGATAATGGTGCCTTGAGATACGAGCTTGCCCATGAACGGCCCAGTCGTCTTTCGCTCATATTTGATGCCATCGTACACCTTTGCATCCTCAGCTCCGGCCTTCAAACGCAGAGACTCTTGGCGGGCCCAGACCTTGTTTAGACGTTGCATATCTTCAGATTCATGAAAGCGAGGCTTGCCATTTGTGACAGGTGCTTGAGTTGGAACGGGGATGGTGGTGGTGGCGGCGGTAACAGCTGCAGCCGCTGCAGCGGCAGCGTCGGCAACCAGAGCTGCAGCTCGCTCTCTGTGCAAGGCATGGCGATCGGCGCGGCCCTGTGCGGCCTCAACGCGAGCAATCTCTCTCCGAGCGAGCGCACTTGTACGCTCCACTCCGTCTGCGTTTTGACCCCTACTTGCTGCGCGAGAGTCTGGGCGCGGGGGCTCCTGTTCGGCAAAGGCTCTCGACGCTTGGCGAATGTCATTCTCGTTAAAGGACTGTCGGGGGGTTGTCCGAGATTCGCCGCGGCGCGATTGCCGAAGTTCATGCTGAGCTCCGTTTGTCATGTCGGGCTCATCAGTGACTAGGGGTTGATATGGAGCAATTGCCTGGTGGATATGTCTGTAACCTGAACCGGCACGAGCCTGTGCTTCCTGAACGGCTCTTAACTCGTTGCCGACACGATCTTCTGGCAATTCACCCTGATCCAATTGATATTGACGAACTCGACAGTACTCTTTGATCTCCGATCTCTGAAGAGCCTTTAGATAAGGTTCGAATTCGACTTCCTCGTATTGAATCCACAATGCGCCAGCACCAGACGGAAAGTTACCATCAACAAAGCGCCCGTCGCGGGTCTCACGGACTACTTTTACTCTAAACATGTCATTCTGCCCTAAGATGCCGTACACCGCATGTCGGTCTCTCGGGTCTTCTTCGCTTGAACCTCTCCAGAATCCTAGCAAGATGCGCGTGGGTCTGGTACCTGGAAGAGGACCGTGCAGCTTTGGAACATGGGGTGGCCGGGGTTGTAGAGCAGGCTGTGATGGAAGTAAGGGCGAACGCTCAGGTGGGCTATTGCTGCCGCCGGGGTTGATGGCCGCAAAGCCGCCACTCACACGTCTTCTCTTGTTGTCTGGGCGCCCGGGGCTGGACGTCGAATCTGGCAGGTCAAGGCCGTGAGCTATGGCAGGTTGAGTAGTAGGGTTATCAAAGGCTGGATTCTCTTTAACTCTGCGCATCGCCTCCTTGACTGCTGCTTTTTCGGCGGCCTTGCGGCCTTCCTCTGTTTCTTCTTGGGGGTCAGTGCGGAGTCTTACATATTCCTTGACTTGGAAGTGATCCAGGCCAACCAAGTGTTTGGAGAAGACGACTCGTTCAAAGGTGACCCAGCTGCCGCCTGGTCCAGGCGGCATGGGATATTCGTTGCTGATGGGTTCGTTGGACACGGTATAGGGCTGAATTCGGGTTCGTAGTCGGTCGCGTACGTCTATGAAGCCGATGACTGCATGACGGCTCTCAGGGTCTGGTATTGGCGAGTCTCTCCAGTGGCCCAGCAAGACACCTCTGACGGTTCCTAGACTCTGCCGCGACGACTTTGGCTTGAGGCCTAGTCCGGGGGCAAGCATCTTGGTTCCGTCAACTGAAGTGGGGACTTCCATCTTGCTCTCACTGAGGTCGGTAAAGACGGAGTTTCGTTTGCGCTTGGGATAGTGGGAGACTATGGGCTCATGCTGGGTATCTGTCATAGTCTCGTCCTCGTTGTCGGAAATAACGCGAAGAGGCGAAGACTTTCCAACACCGTTAGTCCTGGCATTCACGACGATAGAGTCTTCCAAGTCGTTCAAACCCACCCCTGATGGCGAATGAACGTTGCTATCTGGCTCACTAAGCTCGCTTTCTGCTTCGTTATCGTCAAATGAATTTTTATTATGGCCGTTGAGTTGTCTAGAGTTTAGGTTAGCCGGTGTTGATGGCGCAGTTGACAGCTCGTCGGTTAGAGCTGGAGAAGCGGATGAAAGACGATGATCCATAGTGCCCGAGAAGCTTTTGAATAGTGTTTGAGAATGAAACAAGAAGTGACAGTATTTTCAACAGCTAAGCAGACTTTGGGTACAAGTCGTCTTTAACTAGTTGAAACTATTTAGAAAGCTCTAGCAGACAAGTAATATAGCCTTTGGGCACAAGCGTCTAAAACGACTTAGGCGAGCAAGATGGTGCTACACCTCTCTCTCTCTCTCTCTCAAAAGAAATTTGAAAAAAAAAGGGGGGAAATAAGAAAACGGTGATTAAAAGCAGAGAAACAAAATCCCAAATTCTACTACAAATTCAAAATGAGGTCAAGGCTGTCCGTCTGTCTGTCCGTCTTGGGCTATTCAAAATGGCAACTCGCCCTCTTGAAAAGCAAAGCAAGAGAGAAACTCGCAAGCAGCGAGCGAGCTAAATCAAATCAACTGAATGAGGGGAATGCGGTAGGGATGAAGGGACAAATTGGAATGCGAAATTAAAATCAGACCACTGTCGTGCAGACGTTGTCGAATAAGAAATGGATTCCTACGGAAACACGTTGCACCGGGTCTCCCAATATATTTGTCTAAGCCACTAGGCGAGTAAGGCAAAGTTTGTGGGCAAAAGACAAACTGTCAAAGCATGGGAGCCCCAATCAACCCTTGTAAACTCAGCTCACCTTGATAAAACTGCAAGGGAGTAGAAGTATGAGTTGGCGGTGGCAAATGCAGCTCCCCAAAGACTAGGGATATGCTGTTCAGAAAAGAGGAGGGAAAGGAAGTTGATATAAGATGATTTTGTATGTGCGGATTATCTATTTTTTAATGGAAACAACGCACTTGTTTTGTATAATTGAGCTGATGGTAATGCGACTCAACAATGGTGGGAACATGTTTTTGAAAAGGAAAAGAAGGAGTGAAAAAAAAAATTAGAAATGAGTTGCGAAGGTCAAGTTTGCTGTTAGCTGGACCCGAAAGCGAGACATAACGGGGAGTACGAAGTACAAAGGCGCAATTAGTAGAAATGAGACGATCGGGAAGCCACTGGCGAGCCCCACAACAGTAACGAGAAGACGGAAAGCAGTTTGCGGTGAATCGCAGCTAAATTTCCTCTTTTCTTCTCTTTTTTTTTTCGTTTCTTTTATTTTGTGTGTGTGGGTGTGTGTGTGTGTGTGTGTGTGTGTGTGATGAGGTAGAAGACAAAGCACGCAAAGTTGGATTCAGTTCAATGATGTGTAAGCTGAAGAAAGACATGGATGAATCGAAGGTGGTGGCGAGAGGCTGACAAGCAAACTTGTATAGATTGTCGTGGCATTTTCATTTTGAACAAAATGCAGAATGACAGACTTTAAAAATAATAGGATTATAGACGGCGAATAGAAGACAAATGGCAGAAAGTTTAAATGAAGATGCGATGCAAGCAAAATACAAGAAGAAGAAGAAAAAGAAGAAAAAGAGAGAAAGAAAAGAGATTCAAAACACTCACTTTGGCGTTTCATCAATGGTAACTCCGTTGGTTGGCTCTTGTGGAGGCGTTGTCGAAGCTGAGACTCCATTCTCAACTCCATTCTCGACTGGGACCTGAGGCTGAACCTGGGGATGAAGCGGCACGGGCTCCTCAACTGGCAGCGGCGCTGTTGATTTCTCGTCGATGATAGGATTCAGCAGGGCAGCTGTACTTAACACTGGGTGGTGAGGAAGTTCTTTCTCTAATGGCTCTCGAAAAGGAACCTGTGTTGGAAGAGCAGCCATATTCGACTCAGTTGACGCGAGCGGCGGCGTTGGAGCATAACGATCAACAGCAAGGCTTTCCATGCTTGTGTGTGCCCCGTTTTCTAGGATTAATAGTGAAGGGTGAGAAAAGCGAGATGGAGACAATTATATATATAACAAAGAAATAAAAACCGAAGAGAGAGAGAGAGAGAGAGAGAGAGAGAGAGAGAGAGAGAGAGAGGAGAGAAGAGAGAGAGAGAAGGAGAGAGAGCTTCTCTCAAGTAATTCCAGACTAAAGCTGACCGTTGTTTTGTGTTGGTAGCTGGTTATTGAGTCGAGTTGGTGGTCCCCATAGGCAAATTGCCGAAAGCCGGTCGCAAATGATATTACCCAAATATAGATGATTGATTCCGAAGAAAACTTGGGAGCTAAGAGGACACAACAAGCATTAAAAAGGGAAGATTCTACTCGACTCATAGATCAAGTGAGATACACGTGATAGAGATGGCGTTTGATGACAAACTTGTTGTTACGGAGAAAAAGGGAAAAAAAGAAAAAAAAAAAAAAAAAAGGGAAAAAAGGAAAAAGAGAGAGAGAGAGAGAAAATATCTCGAAACGACATGAGATCCGAAAGTATAAAGAGAGATTTTCGGGACCCGGAAACCAACAGACCTGATCGCCTGCGAGTCTGAGTCTAATCGGCGACAAGGGG